>WBMZ01002345.1:0-52285 GCA_013400975.1 Atrichornis clamosus
GCAGCTCGCCCGGCGGCCCCCTCCTGCTCGCCCGCCTGCGGACTCCTCCTGCCTCGGCGGCTCCCTGGCCGTTAACCGCCTCCCTGCCGCGGCCCGCCGCGACCCACGGCGGCCAGCGCCGAGCCACGGCCGTCCCGCTCCCGGCCCCGGCTGTCCCGGCGGGATCCGGCCGGTGAGACTCGCCGGAGAGGGGCTGAACACCGGGCGCCGGGGGTGCAC
This sequence comes from Atrichornis clamosus, assembly GCA_013400975.1. Classification (NCBI taxonomy): domain Eukaryota; kingdom Metazoa; phylum Chordata; class Aves; order Passeriformes; family Menuridae; genus Atrichornis; species Atrichornis clamosus. Next base: position 220 of record WBMZ01002345.1, read on the forward strand.
GTTCCCGTGCCCCACTCCCCCCGCCCCCGCCTTGCCCCTCGGTGCCCCGGAGCCAGGAGGGAGGCAGATCGCCAGCCGCCCCACGTGTCCGCCGCCCCCCTCCCCACTGCGCTCGCTGTGCACCCGGGATGGGCTCCTCTGGCGTCATTTCTGCCGCCTTTTTCACTCTCCCTCGCTGCTCCTCATTGTTCCACGGCAGCGCACAAGAAGTGGGGGGCACCAGAGGCAGTGGCTGGAGAAAGGCTGAGCCGGGGTAGCCCTCACCCTGCTGAGCCCTTGCTCCTCCTGGGGTCTTCTCCCTCCACGGCACGCTCCCATCCACCCTGCGCACAGCCCCAGGCAGGACCCAGCCCCCGTGGCAGCACTGCCCTGCAGGCGGTGTGAGCAGGGTGTTCTCCTGCCCTGTCCTGCCCGCGGCAGTGGGGCTCTGCCCGCGTGGCTCAGTCATGAGGTAAAGGGTTCACCTTGAGGCACCAACCACATGCCACTTGGGTCTGGTTGCTCCCAATGCACAGCACCTCTGCCAGCAAGTTTTGATCTCTCCCAGCTTCCTGCCTTGGTTTCACTAGCTGGTGATGGAGGGTTTGCACAGCTAAAAAGACTGAACCAACCCCCTCACTCACAAGTCAAGCAACCCTCTGTGACTCTGCCTTGTGGCACAGTGGTGGGGGAAACACCTGCTCCCTGTGCCCAGAACAAGCCCAGCACTGGGTACACCCCCGGCAGACATGCCTCTGCTGAGAAGGTGCGTGCCTGGCAGGGAATCCGGGGTCTCCGGAGGACAAGTGATGAGACAGCCGCCCATGAGCGCGACAAGAGGCCTCGCCTCTCCTCGGGGACTGCGCTGCAGGTCAGCGTGACCTTCACTGTGCTGCCAATGCCAACGGCAAAGCTTTTCCCAGTCGTCCGGCAAGCGCACACGCATCTTCAATCTTCCCATCGATCTGTGCATGGCACACATGTTTCTGCCTCTGTGTGGGTCAATACAGCATGATAGGCTGCCTCCGGCAAGGAGCACGCACAGCCCCAGCCGCCTGTTTCTCCCTGTCCAAGGGATGCAGTGTGCACGTGCCAGCCCTGCACCCCCAGGTCGGAAAGGCAGAGTGGGAGTGAGCTGGGCAGGTGTCCCAAGAGTTGCTGCTACCAATGGTGCCCCAGTCACATAGCCACCAGCCCCTAGTTGCTTCCACAGGGATCCTTGGCCCTCTGGGAGGTCCCAGCAAGGACTGTGGGCGGCAAGGGCTGATCCTGTGGCAAAGAGTTTCCGTAGTGCCAGGCAATGACCAGTGCTGGGTCTTTAGTGTGCAGAGCTGGGTGTGCAGTCCCTGCCTGCACTTCTCAGTTGCTGCGATGACAAGGGACATGAGGGCATGGAGGGTCTGCCAGGCTGGTCACGCTGTAAGTGCAGACCCTGAGGCACAGGGCACACTGAGCTATGCAAGTGTGGGACCAGCCAGAGCCCAGTGTCCTCTGTGTGCCGGACAGTCATGGTATGGAAGCAGGACTGTCTCTTAGCTCCCCACAGGGCCCTGGCCCCTATACCATGGGGAACACAGACCCTTGCTTTCTCTGGGCATCTTCAGTTCCATTATCAACTGCCACCTGGAGTGGGCACATCTCTCAGCACCCTCCCCACAGCATGATCACCTCCTGTGTGGCCAAAGAGGTAAGTCCTCTCCTTTCTCCTCTCCTGTCTCTCCTCCTCTGCTGTACTCTGCTCCTGCCTGGCCACTCAGCAAGGGCAAATGGGTGCTGGGGGTTCTTCATCTTGCAGGGCTACCCAGGGCTAGAGTGCAGACAGGCTGGGTTGGGATCAAGCTGTGCCCAAGTGAATGGCACCCAAAGCACAAGCCCCATACCCAGCTGCAGCTGCAGACCTTTTACAAGCCGCTGAGCAGGGAGGGCTATGGCTTCGCAGCCAGGGAGCTCTGGAAGAGACGGCATGCTGGGAGAGACACTGGGCTGGAGGGGCAGGGAGTGGAGAAGCAGCTTGAGAAGGGAGGCAGTAGGGCTCAGGGACTGCTTTCTACTCAGACCAGACAAGGCAGAGAACAAAGCACCAGTGAGAAATGGCTGGTGCTGCCTCTTTGCCAACATGTCTGCAGGTCCCCAAGGTTCTGCGCTGGAACCTCCCACCTGTGGCTGAGCACCTGCACATGGAGGTCATAACGCTGCAAGGGAGGGACTCTGTGGCATGTAGAGGGGCTCATCTGCCCCTTCACCTGGCCACAAACAGCTACAGAGTCTGTCTGCCCAGTGATGCTCCCTCATTTAGTCCTTTGGTATGATGCTAACAGCCAGGAGAAGCACAATGCCCTGAGCTCCAGTGCTGATTTCACTAGCCACCATGCAAACAAGCCAACAGGACAGGAGAGCCAGCCAAGGGCTTGCCAGCAGATTTGGAAAGTGGTGTTCCCCCTGCTTACCCCTGGGCCCCCCAGCCAGGGGAATGCTGATCGTCAGGGACTTGGCACAGGGCCTATGTTCAACACTGGGATGATGGGGGGAGGCTGCGAGTGCTGGGGAAGACAGGACTGGAATTCGAAATGATGTTGACAAATCGGAGAAATGGCCTGAAAACAATCAGATACAATTCAAAAGGACAAGCGCCAAGAGCCAGGCTGGGACGGGAAGCAAATCTGCCCAGCAAGCAGAGGGCGAGCGGCTGGAGGGCAGGGCTGCCAAGCGGGCGGGAGGGCAGGGCAGAAGCCGGCTCAGCAGTGGGCAACAACATCGGCTTGTCTGAGTCTAACACCAAACCCCAGGACACTCCCAAGTGGATAAACAAGGCATACAGAGGGGCGGAACCCTCGGGCAGGACATGTTCTGCAGGTGCAGTTATCTCTGTGAGCAGGAGCAGCATTTCCAGATGCCCAGCAGCCAGGCAGCTGCTTGGAAAAGCAGCTGGGAGTTAGGAGAAAATAAGAGAAGCCTCATTCATTTGGGATATTGGATCTACCAGTTTCATATAGGATGTCTGGCTGCCCTGTAACTGCAGTGAACTCAGTGAAAAGGACAACGTTGCTCAGGGCTGCGTGAGAAGGAGAATCAGTCGTGAGGCATCTGAAGTGTTTGCTGACGGCAAGGCCTTACAGGGAGCCCTGTGTCTGGTCCAGGACACTCACCAAGAAAATTCCAAAATAACTGTAAAGAGTAGAGAGGATGGCAATAACAGCAGTGATGGAGACTGACTGGAGGCACTGGATGTTTGGGTGAGAGCAAAGGAGGTTAAGAGGCTGCATCCATAGACAAAATAACTGAACACAGAAGGAGAGGGCTTTCTAGAGCATCAGGGCCCTGACACACCACCAAATACAGCAGGAGATAGGTGAAGTCTCCAGTGGGAGAAGCTGGCCCCACAGTCTGGAGGGGTGCTTGGTAGACTTGACCCTGCTGTGGTACCCTCTGGCACCCTCATGGTGACTCATCCCCTCCAAGACACAGACGCTGGCTCTTTCTATTCTTAACCCAGTCTGGATGAGGGTTTGATTGTGATTTCCCTTTCTTGTCACCCAGCTGATGGATTGACTCTTTTCCATACCAAGGCCCAAACTCCCACTGCGCTCCAGCACTGGTCCTGTGCCACGGCAGTGAGCTCACCCTCCCAGCCATCCTGTGGGGCTGTGGCTCCTCAGGAGGGGCACAGGGGATCAGCCCAGGGGACCAAACGGTGCCATGGCCGGGCAGCTCGGGAGGGTGGGGTACACAGGTGATGGGACAGTTACAGACCTGGGTGGACAGTGGGCACCTGCCCTAGGGGAGACCCCCAGCAGGGAGCTGCTTGGACTCTGCTAGTCCAAGCTGGCTGGGACACGGATCCAGCTTGATGAGTGCTTCTACTGCCAGCCCAAGCCTGTGAGCTGGCTGCCACATCTTCCTTGCCAGCTCCTCACACTCCAGAGTTGGCGCTGGCTGCAGCCCCATGCCCAGAGGGAAGTGGATCTGGGGCAATCATTAATTTTGATCTAATTGAAGGGAACGTGACTGCGGAGCCCAGCTGGCCGCAGCACTCAGCTCTGCCTCATGAAAGTCGTATCCTCCAAGACCCCTGCAAACACGTTGGCTTAACAAGAACAGCCTCCTTCCATGGCCTCCCCGGCATGCTGCCGGCGCCTGCCCAGCAGCTCAGGCTCTGCAGCAAGGACAGCGAGTGCCTCGGCTGTGGGGAGATGTGGGATGACAAGATGTCCACTCCAATTACAGGAGAGCAGGGCTGGCGACAGTGTGATGAGCATGCCAGGCATCACTGCCTGCTCTGGAACTGGCTGTGGGGGGGCCACAGGAGCAGTAATGCTCCCTGCACCCCTCTTGCTGAATCCTCCTGCACCCGTTGGGGGTGGTGGGGCTGGGAATGGTGGGAGGGAGCTGTACACATCACGGTAGGAGTGGAGCCATCGCTGTGAGCACTGTTACCAGTTACATGGTGCTGGGATGGGGAAGACAGCAGCTCCAGTGCTGAAGATCAGCCTCACTGGTGGTACTGGTCCCCAGTTTAGCCCACTGCAGCAGATGACAAGTCTGCCAGGGCCAGTAGGTGCATGGGAGATGCAGCACCCCATTAATGCCCTGACCTCATTTATGTAAACTACCCCCATTAAACACAATATATTATTAAATGCTTTACCCCAATTAAGTGCAATACCTTAATTAATGCAACACCCCAATTAAAGACAACACTCCCATTCAATTTATTCCTTCATTAAGCGCAAAACCTCAATTACAAAGTCTCTTTTGTAAGCTGTGTGCGTGAGCTCGCACAAGGTGCCCTGGACACCTTTTGCTGTTGCCATAAAAATAACACTGAGTTTATGTGGCTTTTGGGGTCCTGCTTCCAGGAATTTAAGGAGTGGGCTTCAGCAGGGTCTGGGTGTAGGAGCACCTGCTTGATGTCTGAGAGGGCAATGCCTGCATCAGAGCTGGGTTAGATTCCATGGACATTCAATGGGATAATGGATCCAATCCCTGCCTGGTCATAGGAGAAAAGGGTTTGTGCTGAGCCCAGGCTGATTCCATGGTATTTAACCCCAGTTAGCAGTGAGACCTCACTTGGCACCCTCCTGGCTTCCTCTTTCCAGAAATGCTTAGACCTGTCCCTATCCCAGCCAGCCCACGTCCCTGTGCCCAGGGAGTGGCAGCAGGGAGTGGATGCTGTGGGCTGCCCTCCCATACACAGCAGCCCCTGCTTCTGGTCTCCGTCTGAGACACCCCACATACCATGGACCTGCACTGCCCTGGCTCTGCCAGGCGTAAAGCCAGAGGATCAGGAGAGATCGGCAGCCCCTGTCCGTGTTCTGCTCTGACCCTGTCAGTACAAACCACCCAAAACTGAGCCAGCCACTTGATTGCATTGCACAGACATTCTCACTGAGAGAAAACATATTTAAAAGCCTCCCAAGTCCATGTAGATGAGCAACAGAGTCCCCTCCCCAGTCGTTTCAGCACAAAGGGTGTTCAGCATCCCAGGAGTATGCTCAGTCCTGCACCTATCTCCTGACTCCGGATCTGGCAATGCTCGCTGGCCCGTGACCGGCAGGAGGTCAGGCTCGGCTGACACTGCCCTCCAGTCCTGAGCGGGAGGAGCGGAGGAAATGGCCTCACCACCCTCAGAGCATCCCCCACGGCTGGAGATCTCGTCACAGACGTGACCAGAGAGCGGCTGCATGGCAGCAGGAGCCCTGGCTCTATGCATGGGTGATGGGGTGTTCACAGTCCCTCTTGCCCTCAGCACCATTAGGAAGGGGAAGGCACCCGGGGAGCCATCTCTGCGGCGTGCAGCGACAGTCATTTGGTTTTATTGCCTTTTACTGCTGCAGCTGGTTGGTCCTCCCTTCTCCCTGCCATCTTGGGGAGGGCAGCCGTGCAGGCTGGCACATGGCCATGCTGTGCTGAGCATCTTGGCAGCAGGGCACCCTCCTGGGGTGCCACTGGACTTGCACTGCTAGAAAAGCACCAGCATGGCAGGGAACTGGGCTCAGCACCTTGTTGGGACAGTCCCCAGTGCTATTCCCCTCACAGCCCCTCTGCCCACAGCTTGACACCCCCTGCCTCCTTCACTTGTCACCTGCCTGGTGGTTTATAAAATTTTAAAGCTAATGGTGTAATAAAGTCCAATAATGATATTGCAGCTGCACCGGGGCATCTTGGGATGAATACATTACAGGAGCTGCAGCAGTTAGGCAGAGAGTGTAGCACTGGGAGGTGCTCCAGCCAGTGCAGCTGGAGATCGACAAGTTTCACCCAGTCCTGCTGTGAGCAGGGCAACCCCCTGCTTCACTCCCTCCCAAGCGACAACTGAGCAAAGGTGGCTGGAGTGTGGGCTGCCCACTTAGCCACAGTCCTCCCCGAACATAAGGCAGCCCAGGAGTCCTTCAGGGAAAAGGGTTGGAGCTTGAGCCTCGAAGGCAGCCTACCATCAGTTTCTGATTTATGGGCAGGGAATGCTTGGATGGATGAACTGGATTGAGCCTGGAGGACCACCCTCCTTCCAGCTGTGGGCAGCCTCCACAGCACTGGGCCCTCTGCTTGGGTGAGCCCCAGCCAGCACCAGCTGGGTGTCCGTGTCCTGCCTCAACAGCACCAGCCCTGGCAGACCCCCATCAGGGCTGGCATGCTGGCATGCACAGCTGCAGGCACAGGTAGAGCTGCTGCTGAACACAGCTGGCACAGCTGGGAGGGTATGTCATAGCCAAGGGGACGTGCCAAGAGCTGTGCCACACTGGAGAGGCAGTGTGCAGAAGGGCGCAGACTTGCTTTGGTGTGCAGGGAGGATGAGAGACCCATCCCACCTCAAAGAGCCCTGACCCTGCACCAGGGAACAGGTCTCTCCTGCACTGGCAAGAGAGCAGAAGGGTGATGGATGCTGTAGTGTCAGGAAGCCCATCACCAGGTTCTTCAGACACCTCTGGAGAGGTGCAGCCTGCCCAACGCAGGGCACAGGTAATGCTGACACTCCAGGAGCACCCACGCTGGGCAGCAGGGCTGGTACTCACCCATCACACTCTTCCGTCTCATCTCTGGCCCTGAGGGATGCAGGCAGCTGGATGGGAGTGTGCCCAGCCAGCGGAGCGTGCGGATCTGCTCTTCATGCTCCGAGAGACATCGCTCAGCTGCTCCCTCATGCTCAGCTGTGCCCACAGGCTCTGTCCTGCCCTGTCCCCTGCAGTCATTGGCACCTCGTGGCCCTGGGCTGCTCCTCCTGTCCCATTCGCAGTGTTTCACCAAGGCAGCTCCTGCTTTGCACTTGGCTTTCCTAAAAACAACAGAGCCATAAACTGCCAGCAGAGCTGCCTCAGCACAGCAATAGGGCTGAGGTTTTAAATGCACCCAAGTCATGAGGCTGGGAGTTATGGTTCCCCAGGCAGCCATAGCTCAGCTGCATGGTGCCCATGACAGTCCTGTGTGTGCACAGCCGTGCGCCACGGGCAAGGGGCAGAGTCAGTGTTACCATGGGAACCATCGCTCCCCATTTCCCAACATTTGTGTGATTAAAACCTCAACCTTAATGCCATAACCTCATTGATGGCATGTGCGGTGGGGGCACCCTACCTACCCTCCCCAGGCTGCTAGGCAAAGGGGCTGAGAGCCAAACCCAGGACTGCCCCTGCCCCTTGACGGCTGGTGGAGAGGCGGTAGACAGACTGGATCTGCAAGGTGAATGGGAATTTGGAGAAGGTCACTGGGAAGTGGACCCTGAACCAAGTACACCATGAGCACAGCACACAGTTGGCCATTGAGCACACTGCATGGGCCCCTACATGGGCCGTGAGCACTGATGGCATGGCAGGTGCCACCTGGCAGTGGAGCACATGGCTAACAGCAAACACGGCACGCGGGCTGTGCCAGCGATTGAGGAACTGGTACCTTCAGCACCCTGTGTGCTCCAAACCCTGGGCACGCTGCTGGAACCAAGTGCACATTGCAAACGCCAAACACCTCATTGGACTTCATCCGGAGCATACTGCAAATAGGGAAAGCATCTGACTGCTGAGCATTCTGGAAGCATCGACCCCAAAAGTGAGCTGGGCCATTGCAAACACAACACCATCAGGCAACAAGAACCAGCTCCCTGCAAACTGGCAGCTGATGCTGAATGCTGAGTGGCACAGTACCACCTGTGCCACAGACACTGAAAACTGCCCTGCAGACACGGGATGCACGGCGGACTATGAGTTCTCAGTGCACTGAAATGAGCCTCAACAGGGACAGCATGGGCCAGTGGCACTGCTAATGCAAGAGCTGGCGCTAGCAGTGCACACAGATTGTGCAGCTGCTCCAAAGCATCCGGCACCGAGTGCAGGCTGGACAGCAGGAACACCACTAACACCGTGCAGCAAGCTCTGGAAATGCCAAAAGCATCAGGAAGCTTGTCCTGACCACATCATGGGATGAGCTTACAAAGCACGCTGCAAGCGAGTGGTGTGTTGGGCACTGGGGCGGGATAAGGGCAAGCACTCACACCTGTGGCAGAGAGTAGGCTCAGGCAGTAGGAGCACACTGTGGGCACCACAGGCTGAGCCCACTGCGAGCACTGCACACACACTGGCACCCGGGCACCAACCACAGCACCAGCAGTCTGCTGTGAACACTCATCACACCACGGGAATCAAAACACTGAGCACACCGTGGAGAGCCGGTTGGTGCGAGCACGGGCTCTGCTGTAAATGCCAAGTCGAACATACGCCGGGCACACCTTGAATGCAGAGACTGCTGAGCGCTTGGCAAACACAAAACCACAGCTGACACCAAATACTGAAAGTGCTGCAAACACCATCGACGGTGGGGCCCACACCCTGAGCACATTGTGTGTGCGGCGCTGCTGACACTGAGTGCTAGGGCTATGTAAATAACAATGATGCCACAGGTATTAAGTGCTGAGCACTCTGCAATTATAAAGCAAACTGTGGGCATCAAGCGCTGCACACCAGGACTGCAAACACACTGCAGGCACCAATTTGACAAATACACTCCTGGTAACAAGCATGTGACTGGTGCTGAGCACACTGGAAAGAGCATGCGAGTGTGGGTACAGAGTGCCACAGGCTATTGCATACACCAGATCTGGCACAGGCACTGGGGATGCTGCACACATCAGCTTGGGCATTGTGTGCATTGCAAATACCCAATATAGCATGGGCGCTGAATGCCAACCAAATCCTTCACTGGCTCCTTCCTATGTGCTGTGCTATAAATAAGAAATGTGCCAAGTCACCACCCTCTAAACGCATTGCCAACACCAAGCAGATGCAGACACCACGCAGCCTCACGCTGACCATCAAAAACTGGGCGTGCTGCAGCCAGCCCTCTTCCTGTGCCAGCCTCAAGGCCCACTGAAAAGTGCAGCCCCCCCAGGTGCCACGAGCTCCGCAAACACCAGACTTGGTGGCACCGAGCAGTGGCACACCACATGTTACAAACTCACCGCAGGTGGGCATCAGCAACTGGGGTGAAGGCAGCCCTACCTGCAGGCGGCCGGCCCTGTGATTCCCCCACACCAGGGTGCGTGGTGTCCTGCCTGTCTCTTGGGGAGCAACAGCCGTGCAGTAGTGCCAATGGTGCGGCGTGTGCCGGTGTGCTCAGGGCCTGTTATTTCATTTTCACTTGTCCCATCCCATTAGCACAGCTGTCTGCCACCAGAGAAGGGAAAATTGATGCTAAACGGGATATCAATTTATCATGGAGTGTGTCACCCGCCGCACGGCTCTGCCAGCCGAGCAACAGAGACGCGCTGCACCAGCCAAGCAGCACCTGTAATTAACAGCTCGTCAGCCTCCCCCGCACGCTGCAGCCTGGGCACCAGCTGGCGGGTGTGGTAAGGGGAATCCCAGCTGCAGTGCCACCCTCCACCCCTGGCCAGGACCCCGGCATTCCTCCTCAGGGCCATGTGGGCCCACCTCCCACCCAGCTGCTAGGGACAGGGACAGTCAGCAGGCTGCATGTGAGTGTGCCGGGGTTGCCAGCCTGAGGGATGCTTGGAGAGAGGTTTGTCCCCTGCCCCAGCTCTGCCTCAGCCGTTTTCCCCCTGCCCTGATCCCTCTCTACTGAGGTGTCCCAGCGCGAGGCCGAGCTGTAACTCATGAGGTGACGGTGCCCAGTGAGTAACGAGCAGGGAGCCCGGCTCCCGGGCATGAGTTACAGCCGCTGCCTGCGCTCAGTGAGACATCAATCCCGGCGGGTGGCGGGGACAGAAATGTAGAGTTCAGCGTGCCGGGAAGGGGCCGCGGGATGGGCCATCAGTCCTGGGCAGCAAGGTGCAATGCCAGCACAGCAAGGCTGGAGGGCACCCACTGGGATCGCCCCTGCCCACATCCCCATGTTTATCCTTGCTCCCCCTGGGTGCCCCCAGACCCAGGAGAATGCAGGCTGTTGTGCCTAGTTCACACTGCCCAGCAGAGGGGCCACAGCAGAAGGGATATGCCAGATGTGGCTTCCCCTAGTTCTGGGGATGCCAGTGGCCATTCTGTGGGAACAAGAAGGAGGGAAGGGTCCACTGGAACAGCCTAGTACAGGGTCAGGAATGGGATCCCAACCTGATGCCAGAAAAATCTCTGGGGGTTTTTGCATGAGCAAGCTCTCCATCCCTGCTACTCTAGGCTGCTCAGCTGTGCCCCCACCTCCCATCAATGTCCCTGCCATAGAGGGGTGCTGCAATCTTCCCTGTTGTGCCCTGGCAGGAGCGGGACCAAACCCCATGCAGCCTCAGGAGGGCACTACCACCCCTGCCCTGCACCCGGCGTGCCCGAGTGGTGCGGCAGTGGCAGTGGCGGTGGCACGGCGGGAGGGAGCAGGCGGGCGGGGCGGCCAGGCGAGCCGAAGCTGTGTGCAGCTTTGATGTTAAACACCCAGAGATGAAATGCGTGGCCCGGGGCTGGGTCCCTTGCAGCCAGCCGCTGGCCAGCCTCTGGCTGCGGAGCCGTGCCAGCGCTGGGGCCGATAATTGGATGCATGTTTCTTCCAATGAGTTTGTATCATTTTTATGTAAATTTGACATTTTCCTGATGTTCTGTAATGTGCACAAAGCAAGTGCCGCTCCTGCCGTCGGCAAAGCCTATTTCCTTCCTGTCTGAAGTGCTGTGTTGATTTAAGGGCCTGCTAATACGCACAGCCGGGCCCCCCCCGTGCACACGCACGTGCTCACACGTGGCTCGCTGGCTCCGATCTCTCCCCATCAGTCTTATGTGCTGCTCCCAGGCACCCAATCCCATGTCCCACCTGGGGTCAGGGCCGTCCTGCACTGGGGCAACATGGAGCTGGGCTCCTCAGGACAGCAAAGCACCTTCTTTATCCATCTCATGTGCCACCAATTCCCCCCTAGGACTGCTGGATGCCGCTGGGCTGTTTGGCTCATCCTGATGGAGGTGAAGAGGTCCCTTCCATATCGGGGATAGCAGGAATGCCGCCAGCAGTCCCTCAGGGCTCTTTCATCTCCTGTTGGAAGGTGGGAGGAGATCAGAGCCCAGGAGCCAGAGCGAAGAGGAAAGGAGACAGCAACCAAGAGGCACCCTTCTGACAGCACAGGGAGGTGCTGCCAATTAACCGATTTCAGGGGACCATAGAGTGGGAACTTTGGACACTGCTGCTTGAGAGCTGCCAGAGGGGCTGGGGCAAATCTGCCCAGGCATCCCGCAACACTCCTGGACAGGGCTCCGCCTGTCCTGGTCACAGACCACATGCCCACAGGCAGCAGCTGTGGCACTGGGGGTCCCTTCCTGGGGGTGAGGGCACCCCTGCTCCCACATCCCCTGGCTTCTTGTGCCGCACTGTTTTCCTGGGCTCTGTCTGTGGTGCAGGAGAGCGGGTTTCAAAGGCAGCGCTGCTATTTAAAGCCCTTATTGTTCACGTCCTTGACACCGACAGCTACATCCTGCTGTCGTTCGATGTGAGCGCATCCTGGCCCGGCCAGCCAGAGGAAGGCAGCTAATGAAGAGCAAGTGCAAAGACGCCTCTTCTTTGTCCTGTTCACAAAGCAGCTTCCCAAACAGTCCCCCTCCGCCCTTCACTGAGCAGCTATTTATAGTTCCCCTTCCCCACGGCACGCTGGGAGTTTCCTCCAGACAGTGATGCCCTGGGATCCCTTCAGCGGGCCACAGGGATGAAGGCTCTCCGACCCCTCAGCCCTGAGAGCTGATAGCAAATAAGCCCCATGCTTGCAGACTCCCCTTCCAGGGGCAGCCATGAGGACAGTTGGGTCAGCCAGGGCCAGGGAGAGAGTGGGCTTCCCACAGGGTCAGCTCCCGACCCAGCCCTGGCAGCCAGTGGTCCTGGGGGAGCTTCTCCATCTGGGCAGCATAGCTGCCTCTCTCCTCTTCATCCCCGTAGGCGAGCGCACATCTGCTGCCACTGCTTCCCTGCCTGCCTCAGGCGCAGGGCTGCGCAGCTGTGGGACACAACAGAGGGCTGAGTGCCCCATCTGAACCCTCCATGCCCGGGGCAGCCTGTCTCCTGGCCCCCCATCACAGCGGGCATCTGCTGCACCCCTGTGCCAGGTGCTGCTCTCTCCAGCGAGAGGCTTTGACAGGAAATTAAAGATTAATGTTCCCCGCGGCACCTGTGCCAGCGGCGCCCACGGTGCTGAGGACGTGCCCAGCATGGCAACCTGGCGGGGGCAGGGGGAGGAAAGGGGTGCCCGGGGCATGTGACCAGAGAGGAGAGGGGCTGTGCAAGAGGCAGAGATGGGTTGAGGAGGGAAAGGATATGTTCCCTGTGCACTGAGACAATGTCACTGCATTGGGCACCCAGAGCCAGGCAGGGAAATGCCCCTCTGCAGACTAGGCAGCACAAGGGTTGAATGGGCCAGAGAGGCAGCTGGTCTGCTGGATTGCAGGTCTTGAAGTTCTGTGCAGAGCCCTCAGTCCCTTCCCTACCTCCTTCAGGGTGGGGAACCAGCAGCCCCTTGAGGGGACACCCCAGGGCAGGTTAGGGGATCCAGCACCTGGCTAACTGGCCACCTGGCACAGAGAGCTGGGCCGTGCAGCTGAGCAGGCAGCATGATGCCAGGAGCATTTCCTCCCTCCCATTGGGAGGGGATTAAGCTCAGTCGAGCTCTGGCTGGCAGTGGCTGTGCCCACACAGCTGCATGCGTGGTTGCAGCTGCCACCTCGGCTCTCAGTGCAGCTGGATATTGCATCCTGCTGCACCCACCTCCTGCTCTCTGGGCACTCCCACCCTGCTTCCAGGGCACAGGTCTGTGCCAGATCCTACTGAGTCCCGCACCAACTCCCATGGGCACATGCTCAGGCCCAGGAGGGCAATGGCACCTCTTCCCCCATTGCCCGCCCTGGACACACACCCGCCGTGACCATGGGTCTTTCCCCACGAACACCGGGCACCTTGATGTGCAGGGCTATGGTTTCGTGAAATATGGCCCCTATAAATCCCGTCGTGTGCGTGCCATAATTCTCAATATATTTTCAAATATAGTTCAATTATTTTTCCCATATATCATGGGGAAATTGCATTGGCGAGTGGCGGCACTAAGCAGGGAGCGCGTGGCGGGGCGGCATTAATAGGATTGTGCATGGTATTATGCATGAGGTCGTTCAGGACACAGTGGGGAACCTCCCGTGCTCTGGAGAGACGGGAAGGAATAAATCAGGCTATTAGCCCAGCACCTTGCTCAGGTCTGCAGGGGATTAATCTCTACAGCGTGTAGGGATCCCAGCTGGGCTGTCTCCCTGGGTTGTCTCCCTGGGCTGTTCCTGGGAGCTCTGTCCCACTCCGTGCCCGTGTCTGCCCAAAGAACTGGCGAGCAGAGGCAGTGCTGAACATGCCAGAGTCACCAAAGTGGATGTGACATCACCAGGGAGCAGTTTTCCCATGACTGCATACAGGGCAGTCCCTGGGCTGAGTGTAGAGGCTGGTGTGACTCTGGGAAAGCCCTGGGTATCTTGGGACCTTCTCTGGAAAATCCTCATCCTTGGCTTGAGCTTGCAGCCCTTGTTCCAGCCTTGTGTGAGGCCCTAGCATCTTCATGCCCCATGTCACACTGCAGGTGGGCAGCATGGGGTACCTTGCCATATCTCACCATGAGACAGTAGCTCGGCCAGCAGTACCTGGAGAGCAGCCACAGCCTTCAGGACGGACGCATATAATCAGCTGGGACAGTCACATTTCCTTCAGTTCTCCATGAATATTTATGCAATTTGTGCAAAGCTGCCGGAGCCGATCTACCGAGCCAGAGGGGAGATGGCAGCCTGGCCCTCCGGCTTCCCCTGGGTTCCATGGGAGCTCCCTGGGGCTGGTCCCTCCTGGTTGTGCTGCTGCACACACCTCCAAGACACAGCTGCAAGCAGCGAGATGGGAAGTGAGGTCCTGGGAGCAGTGACCTCGGGAACGGATGTAATACAGGATGTCAGAGTGTCCAGGGTGGGGCCGAACACTGCTGTCCTGGGTTTGTAGTGGGAACATCTGCACCAGCACAAATGCCACGAACAGTACCAAAAGCAAGTCCTGGACACTGGGCTTGCGGACTACTTGCCTTTTGCCTGTCCACCTGGAAAAGCCTGGAAGCACTGGCACCACGTGGGCTGCTGCCAGCTGAGAGGGAGCCCAGCACGCAAGCAGCAGAAGAACTTGGTTGTATCTCTTCAGGGCGTCTGTATGTGGGGGCAACTGGAGTCACTACAGAGGCCAGACAACCAGGACTGCCTCTGTGCCGGTAGCACGCAGGATGTTCGGTCCCGTGCACAGGGCTTGGCCCTCTCAGAGCAAGGAAGAGGTTCCTGGTGCTTGGCAGATGCCACCCTGGCTGGGTCCTGGGGGTCTGCCCCTCCTACAGTGGGAGCCCCACAGCAGGCAGGAAGGTGAAGGACATGCAGGGCCAGGGCATGGGTGCTCCCTGGCAGCGACGGAGCTGGCAGTGCCAGAGCAAGCAGCGAGTGCAGGTGAGGTTTACAGTAAAGGGAAAAACAAATTATTAATCATGAGAGCAGCCCCAGCCGGGCTGTCAGGGCCGCATGGGCTCATGAATATTCAGCATCGGGCTGAGCACTAAATCTCATTTAAATGTCAGGGACCATTAGGCAGACAGGGAGGGGGCTGGGATGGCAGCTCCCCACTCTGTGCCAAGCCCCGCGTCAGACGGATGGGCTGGGACTGGGGTGCTGGCACCCCGCTGGCATGGCTGGGCAGCAGCCACACTAGTGCTCTGCGTGTCTCTAGTCCAGCACCTGGGTGCTTCTTGGGGGTGTTTGAGACCCCCTGACACCTCTGCCAACCCTGAATGTCTTCTGATTGCTGATGGGGACTGAAAACCCACAATAAGTACCCTACAGATGCAGACACTACCAGCTACATGCCCTGCTTCCCCCTGGCAGAGGAACAAACCCTACCAGATCACCAGCCCAGCCAGGTTCAGCTTGGCAGGACACAGACTCCCATCTCCTGGCATTCCAGCCAATCTTCCTTACTCCTGAAGTCACACACAGGAGCAACTCTGTGTCCTTCCCTGAACACATCCCTGGTGGATGCTGTAGGGATTCCAGAGGGGCGTCCAGAGGGATGTCTGGGAGGACTGAGCCATGCCAGGGAGGTGCAGGCAGCACACTCATGGCTCTGCACTCTTGAAATCCTCCTTTGGAGCCCGTTTTTGGCAGTGTCTGGGCACCATCCCTCTCGAGCCACCTGCCATCCATATTCAGGGTGGTTGGTGGTTCCCAGTGGTGCCCGCAGCAGTGGCAATGGCAGCAGGCAGCAGCAAGCAGCAGGAAGGTGTAAGCATGCCTGGGCACTGCCTCCCTGTGCTGGCACTCACACTCTCTCCAGCTCAGCAGGGGCCTGGCAATTACACGGATACATTTAAGCTCTTAATCCTACTGAAGATTATTCCAAGGTCGGGGCACTAGGCAGGTCCCCATGCACTGCCAGGCTGCAATGCATCCCTGCTGCCATCTGCCGGGATAGGCCAGCCAAGGGGACGCTGGCACCCTGGCACACAGTGGCTCTTCCCATGCCTGGGCCGCCAGCATGCCTCCATCCATGGCATGGCCAAAGCCTTGAGCCTGCTGGCATCTCCTGAGGGTTGGAGGTTGGTGTGGGTGACTCTGCTTGCAGCCTCTCACAGGTGCTGGTGCCAGACCCTGGTACCTCCCCTGGCTCTCCCACCTCCCAGTTCCATCAGCTTCCTGATGTTGCCCCATGGTACTCCATGGGAAGCATGATGGGTGGCCTGAAGAAGAGGAGATCTCTCCAGCAGGGCACAGGAGACATCTTGGACTTGTCATGGATGTGGTTAGGGATCCAGAGCTGCTGTATGCCCATCCAGGGTGATAGTGAAGCTCAGAGCTGCAGAAGAGTGCCTTAGCCTGAGTCTGAAGAACCCTGGCAACCAAAGAGATCGCTCACAACTTCTAAAACTTATAATTGCTGGCTGGTGGTGATCTGAGAGCAGCAACTGGCTTGGAGATGGTGCAAACAAACTTGGGAGCAGGTCTGAAGTCCACTGGAGAGCGGGACCATTAACTAGAGCAGCTCATCCCCTGGGCCATGCTGGGTCTCCTCCAGACACTCCAGATGAACAGGGATGCTTTATGGGGCCATTGCCCCAGCCCGAGGTGAGTAGTGTGATGGTAACTAATAGGAGGGAGGGTGCCCAAGATAGGAAATTGGCACTCAGCCTGGGCGGTGGTACATGGGATTCCCCCTTCTGCCCTCTGCATCGCTCATTGGAAATCAGCACCCACTCGCCGGCATGGCCTCGGTCGTGCCCTGCCCGCTGCTGACAGCTGATGGAGCCCTGCAGGACCTGGCATTTCCTCCCTGGGAAGATGTGTAAATGCTGCAATCCATCACTGTCCCGTCTCCTACAGCAGGCCAGCTGGCTGGGGACAGAGCTCTGGGATGGGGCGTGGTGTCTGGCGTTACCAGCTGGAGACAGTGGGACTCGGTGGGGCCAGTCCCAGGGGACAGTGAGAGGATGATGCATGCTACACCTTTGGGTGCTGCCTGTGACCATGCTGCACCATTTGGATCCACAATTGACAGGAGGCTCACCCTGCTGGGCAGGGACAGAGCCCAGAGCAGCACTGTGCCTGATCTTCATCCCCAGAATCTCAGAATCCCCTCAGCAAGATGCTTGTCCAGCTCGGCACACACTCCCTCCTGCTGTGGGATGTGCTGGTGACCAGGGTTCCCCTGTTTTCCCCTCATTCAGATCCCAGCAGCACAGCCATCCCACACATGGCACACAGACACAGCAGCCTGCACCCCATCACACCACCCACCATACCCCTTTCCTCTCACACCCCCAAGCCCTGTGGAGCTGCCTGCACCTCAAACCCCTGTGCCTCCTCCTGCTGCTGATTGGGAAGGTAAAAAAAAAAATTAATGATTATTAGGAAGAGCTAAAGCAGAATTGCAAATGTTATTTCTCTGGTAGATGGATGATAGCAGGGTGGATGATAGATAGCTGGATG
Organism: Atrichornis clamosus; assembly: GCA_013400975.1. Lineage (NCBI taxonomy): Eukaryota > Metazoa > Chordata > Aves > Passeriformes > Menuridae > Atrichornis > Atrichornis clamosus. Next base: position 17,628 of record WBMZ01002345.1, read on the forward strand.
GATGGATCTCTTTCCCTCCAAGCTGTAACCCCCTTCCAATCGCTCCCTCTGGAGCGCTGCTGTCACCTTGTCTCTGCTCAGAAGGGCTTTTACTGGCTCACTGGGGGATGCACGAGAACAGGTTATTAATACATGGAGAGGGGGATGGAATCCATTTGACTTGAAAATAGCTGAGAAACTGAACTGCACTTTTAAAATCTGCTTTTAATCAGAAGGAAAAGAAGAGAAGTTTGAACAATTAGGGAGTAATGAAGAGCTTCAGAAAAAAAAAAAGCTCTCTGAAGATTAGCTAAGATTTTTACAGCACTTGGAGAATTTAAAGAGCTATGCTGGTGTTGAGTAAAACGATACAAATACTCCTTGTGAAAATCAGAGGTGGTGGGATTGATGGTGAGTGCCGGAGCCTGGATGTCCGCAGGCAGGCACAGCACTGGCTTGCCATAAGCAGTGATGCTGTGCTGCCTGCGTGCCAGGGCAGGAAAGCATCTGGAAGCAGCAGGGCTCACCCACAGCCCTGTCCATGAGAGGTAATGAGAGCGTGGCCAGGAGGGAACCCCAGCTTGGCCATGGGTGGAGAGCCGTGGTGGAGTCCCAAGTAGAAGTGCGGCCACCATGGCAAGGCTGGACGCATCTCTTCCACTCCAAGCCCATGTCAGGAGGAGCAGGGGTGATACCCTATGGGTTTGGGTTTTGCAGGTCCAAGGATGTCCAGCAGACGGTCATGAGCAGGGACTGCTGATGGCACACCCCTGGAGGAGAGCACATTAAAAACTTCCCTCAGGTGCTCCCTGAGGCTCAGACACAGGATGGGCAGCCATAACACCGGCATCCCCTGTCCTGAGCCAAGCCCTGGCCCGCACGGCGTGGGGAAGCCGCCAGTCAGCCCGTCCGTCCCAGCCGAGCTGGCGGCTGCTCCTTCCCAGTACCTGCCAAGGGCCCGTCACCAGGAGGTGAGCGCGGGGGCTGCACAGCCGTGCACAGCAGCAGCTGGGTAATTTTCATGCTAAGTGAAAAGTAAAGTGCACAGACTCTTTATTAGAGCGAGCACGGTGCGGGGAACAATGAAGGCAGTGATGATCGTTAACTTTCTAATCGGAGGAGAAAAGTCCTCAATGCAATTTTTATGGTAATAACATCGACACTAAAGATAATTGCTCCCCGCGTCGCGCTTAGCGCCAGGAAACTGTTTGGGAAAAAAACATTAATTTGCAGGAACTGAGCCAAAGTTTCCTTAAGGCAGCTGTTCCCTGTGCCACCCTGTACCCAGCCCATGCCAACACTGCCCGCTGGCCAACCCCTTGCCCTTCCATCTCAGCCCATGCTGACACCCCTCATCCCTTGTCCAGCCAGGCTGGGTTTGCACCATGCTGGCATTGACTGGCAGCACAGGACTCTCCCAGCATCAGTCCTTGGGGCTCAGCTCAGCAGGAAATGCTGGAGACAGTGCAGCCCACCTCTGCGGTGGTGGAAGAGGGCCAGAAAGATTTTGGGTGATGTGATAGAGCAGTGCTCATGCTGCAGTAAAGGGGACGGGCAGGGCTGCCCCATGTGCCGGGACCACTGTGAGCAGGGAGGAATGGGAGCTCGCGGTCCCTGGGGAATAATAAGCACAGGAGAAATTATAGCCAGGTGACATTTTAACGAGCTGGTGTCCTGTGTGGCATTAATATTCCAGGGGCTGCAATTCCCTCGTGGGTGTTTGAGAGATGAAAAAAAAATCCCAGCCCAGTAAAATCAAATAAATAAATCTCTGCCTAAGCGTGGCGTCTCCCCCGCCCCCAGCACAGAGCGGGTGGCACGCGGTGTGATTTCCCCTGTGATCCCCTGCCGCCGAGCAAGCAATCGTCTCATCTTTGAGCGTGGCAGCAGGATGATTTATCCCGGCTCCCGGCACCCCGGCTGGGGTGAGAGTGCGGGGCTGGGGATGATGCATTGGGCAGGAGCAGAGGTGGCAGCAGGGGGGCGGCGGGAGAGCAGGGTGCGCACACAGGCCACCACTCAATTCTAAATTAATTTTAATATTTGACAAATCAAATCTACTTAGGTGAGCCATGGGCCATGCAAAGGAGATTTATGAGGGTTTGGCGCTGTCGGCTGCACGTGTAGCCTTTATTCGCCACTGCCTGACAGGGTTCCGGCACTCACAGCATCACTAACTCCCCCCTCCCCAGGAGCAGGGATGCAGACAGTGAAACAACATAACAGTGGCAAGAAAAATGTCCCAGACTCTAAGTCCTGACTTGTTAGGCTGGCAGGAGTGACAGACCCTTTGCCTGCCCCAGCTCTGAGCCCACTGGCAGTGCTGGTAGCCAGGGCACAGTCCTGGCTATAGGTGGATATGGTACCTGATGCCCAGGATGTCCCTGGGAACTCCAGCTAAGCTGGGGAAAAGCAGCCAGTTCCACCTGCTGGGGACAGTGCTGGAGCAGTTTCCTGTAGTTTGGGGGGAATTATAGACTTGTTGAGTGAAGAGCCATGCTGAGAGCTGGTGGTGGTGTGCAGGATGTGCAGAACCATTTGCCTGCAGGACCATTTCAGTCCCAGCTCCATCAGGCCTGCAGATTCATGGGCCCTGGGAGGTGACAGGAAACCTGATAGGTTTTAAGACAGCAACATGCCCTGAATCTGCAAGGTGCCTGAGCAGGCGAGGCAGGGAATCCAAAATGTTTACAGCCTCAAGGGACTGCAGAGCAGTGAAGGCAGGCTAGGCTGCCTGGGATGAGTTTTCCATGCCGAGGACAGACTGCTGCCATCCCTAATGTGCCATTGAAAATCCCTCCCTCAGCATGGGCATCTCCCCAGAAGCTTTGCAGAACTGGTAGGGGAGACTCAGGAAGCCCCGTGCCCACATGCCAAACACGCTCCTGTGGCAAAGCCCCATCGTGGGGGCTCTCCTGGATTGCAGAGGTCTCTCGCAGTGATGCCAGAGAGGGTCTTTAGCACTTTCTGCCCCAGCGCCCGTCACACCTGCCTGTGGGTGAGGAACAGCCTGTACTTGTTTCTTCTTGCCAATTCCTTTACTCGACACAGTCAGGCAGCCGTGCCCGTGTGCTCAGGCAGAGAGACCAGGGCTGCCCTCAGCCAGCCCTTGCCTTCAGGATGCTATTCTAGAGATGCAGCACTGAGATCTGTGCTGGAGACCAGCCCCATGTCTGGCTGCAGACTCAAGCTGGAGTATCTCGAGGGACCTAAAGCATATCCCTGTATTGAGGGACATACAGTGGTCCATAGTTCATGGCAGGGCAGGCAGCCTTTCCAGCTCCTCCAGCAGCAAAGAGGAAACTGGTGCACAAAGCTCAGGCCAGCCCAGAACCCTGGGTGGCTCCATTTCCTGTTCTGCCTATGCCTCCCCCAACTCCCGCTCTGACAATGGCAGAGCCCTCCAGCTGCCCCAGAGAACAGTCAGAGAACAGCCAAGAGCCAGGGGAGAGATGTGAGGTACAGGAGAGACAGCCTGTATGCAGGGGTGACATGCACACCTACACTCTGCAGTCTTACAGTATAAAACAGAGACCACAAAGGTCTCACAGGACTTCAAGAAATCTCTACATGTTGCCTGGGCAAGTAGGGACCAGCTTTGAGAGGTGATGGATGTAAGGAGGAGGCAGCTTCCAGTCCCTGCCTGCCCCTGTGCTTTGCCAGGCTCCCAGCTGGGCACCAGAGCCAGCTGCTGCATCCCAGCATGTCCCTGCAGAATGGGATGCAGCAGGACGGATGGGGGACCATGCCTCCAGAGCTGTGAGCTTGCAGTGAGCTTCATCCCCTTAAGGGCACACAGCTCCTGATGTCCCTCTCCAGCTCCGCTCCAGCCACACAGGTGCCCCATTCACAGCAGAGGAAAAGAGTGATGCACAGTCCGTGGGAGGGTGGGCACTGTGTTATGGCTCTCAGCATAGGCGTATGCTCCCATAAAATATCTACATTTGGATGCAGAGATTTTCAGGGATCTGAGAACGCTGTGCTGATAATTAAACATCTGCTCTGCATTTGTCTGTCTTCCTGCTGCGATGTCGCTTCAGCCCTCACTCTCTCTTCCCTGTCCTCCGGCAAGCAGTCTGGATGGCATTCCCTGCTCAGCACTCTGCCCCAGCCCTGAGCCACAGCATCCTGGGCCATGGGTGCTGGAAGAGAGAGAACAGCTCTGGGCACCCTTCAGGGCAAACAGCAGTTTCACTGCCAGCACCCACAGTCTTTGTGGGGCTGCAACGCCATCAGCCTCCTCTGCGGCTTGCACAAGCCCAAACAGTTTCTCTGAGCCCCATCAAGCATCGCCAGCCAGCGCTTGTCCATGCACAGTCTCCTGAGCTGAGCAGGCAGCTGCCACCGCCATGCTGCAACCAGGAGAGCATCAAAACAACTTCCAAATTGATCTCTGAGACTCTCCTGCAAGCCCCAGTCATGTCCTGCTAGGAGCAAGCGTCTGCTCTAGTTACTGTCTCCTAGGAGAGCACCGAGGGCTTCAGGCTGTCACAGGAGGAGCAGACCCAAACATGACATCTCCATGGAGCCCGGGGTATGGAAGGCAGGGCCACAGCACCACTGAGCAGATGGCACCGCGGCCTGGATCGATGAGACCTGGCTGGGCCCCATGGGGGCTCTATCAACTCATTCAAGGCTGGCCGGGTGGTGGGATGAGCCAGGGAAGGGGCTGGGTCCCTTCCCCAGCTGTGGTCGCCCAGACCCAGCTGTGCCCCTGCCTCTGGCCAAGAACCCAGGGTTATGACGAGGCTGCTGCCCCTGCCCACACTGCTGGCCCCAAGGGGACGCATCCTGCCTGCACTGACTGCACTCCCTGCCTGGCCACTGGTGGAAAGCTGGGGCACCTGCGGTGCTGTGTCAGATGGGCACTGCCAGCAGCCCCACCACCACCTCTGCCCTGGGACACACAGCCCAGTGCGGTGCCAGCATCCATGGGAACAGCACCCTGCTCAAGGTGGGGTTCCAGGAGCTGAGGTGGGTGCAAGGATGGGAGAGGCACTCTGGGATGCACTGCAGAGCACCTGGTGCAGCACCCCAACACATCCCACCCACTTGCCCCACTTTACCAGGGCTGCCCTTCCTGCCATCCCTTGTCCCCTGCCTGCTCCCTGCCCTGCCTCCCAGCCCACACACTGTTTGTCACACTTGTCACCATGGCAAGGGAGAGATTAGTCGTAGACCCTCCGCTCCTGCCCCAAGCCAGTGATTCATATTCATGAGACTTCAAAGCATCTCTCTGGCTCTCCTGCACCAAACCTAATCCTCTGCTGCAGCACCGTGCCAGCAGGCCCAGCCCTCGCTCTCAGCACCAGGCTGGCAGCCGGCAGCCCCACAGCCCTCCTGCCCTGGCTGGCCAAGGCCAAGCAGCCACATTCCCACCAGCCCACAGTCATGGGGGGATGCTCTGCACCATGGGGTTGCTGCCATAGGAGGACAAAAATCGGGGATTAGCAACCTAACAGAGGTGATGTCTTGTGTGTTCTCACCTGCACCTGTCCATCCCTCCACATCTTAGGGCTGTGCCCGCAGCACTCCGCCTGGACTGCCAGCCCAGCAGCACCCCTGCGTGGACTGCGGTCAGACCAACAGCCCTTTGTAGGGGATGATTGATACAGGTGCCCCACAGCCCCCTACATCCCTGCCACAATCAGCAGGCATCAGCTAGGGACTACTGAGGGGCAGCTGGGTGTGCAGAGCACAGCCTTGCTGGGCAGTCTTCCTGCTCCCACCAGTGACAAATCCTGCAGCACAGTACCAGCAGAGAAGTGGCAGGGAGACTGCTGGAGGCATTTGGAGGTGCAGGCAGAACCAAAGTGAGTACCTGCTCCCAGCCTGCCCCTGCAGAGTTGTGGGGAAGAGGATGGGAGGAAAAGGCACCCAGAAGTGCTCTCCCATTACCCTGCTGCAGCGTGGGTGCAGGTAGGGCTGCAGACCCCCACAAGCACTAATACTAACTGGGCCACCTCCAGGTACAGCTCATCTGCTCCACAGCAGGGTCACATCGGGGTGAAACACAGGCAGCCCCGCACTGAGAGACAGCAGCATCGTGCGACCCGCAGGTGCTGGCAGCCCCGTGCCGGCGCTGGTGCCGGGAAGGTGCTGGCTCTGCACTCAGGTCCTGGCTGTGGGCGGGCAGCGGGCGGCAGGTCCCCCACGGAGTCATCTCCTCCAGATGGTGAAGGCCATTAGAGCCGCTCTCCTGCGCATGGAGCCATAAAGTTTATGGGCCTCATCATTTAGCTGTAATGGAAATAGTTAAATCTGTCTCTGTTTAAGCAAACTCTGCCCTCGTGGGAGCGCTTGGCGCAGGCAGGCAGAGGCCTCCGGTGGCCAGCGGGTGCCTCTGCTCACCATTCGTCACCCAGGCAGCCAGGACACCCAGCCCTGGCACTCCCACCTGGCACCTGGGACATCCCTGCCGTGTCAGGATAGGGACAGGCAGCGATCCCTGCACTACCAGCCCTAGTGCCTCAGTTTCCCCTCAGTGCTGACAATGCTAGAACCAAATTTGGGGTGATCAGGCAGGATTTGGGACTACACAAATCCCCTGACAGCAGAGGCTGAGAGAATGTGCAGCCTGACGGGCAGAGGGCAGGGAGCTGCGGGAAGTATGATGCCTGTCTGCTTCAGGCAGGGCACCTGCAGCTGCACCGGACTGAGATGGATTCGGCCAATGCAGACCTGCCCACAGGGCTTTGGCCCAGCACCCCCAGGGCAGGACCCAGCCTAGAACCTGCCAGAGCCCACTGCATGGGGCAGAAGAACATGTGATGCCTTGAAAGCCACTTTTCATCCCTCACCATCTCCTCACCTGGAGAGCTGGGCAGGGAGATATGATCCCAGCACAGCCCAGGTTGCCCCCAGTTCTTGAAGTAAGATCTGGTCAGGGAGAAGGTGAGAGCAGCCCCTCACTGTGCCTCACAGCACCCCTTAACCCTCGCCTGGGGATGTGAGGCTGAATCCCCAGCTGGTAAGCTGCCAGTGTGTTTATGGAGGGGTACTTTCTCTCTATAGTCCCGTGGGGTGGGTTGCAGTGCTGGCCAGGGATGGGGTGAGACCCTGGGGCTGCCCCCACTGCTGGAGTAGGTCTCTCCACCCATACTTAGCCAAGGTGGTGCTGGGAGCTGCCCCCTCCCTAGCATGCAAAGCATGATTAATTACAGAGTAAGTCATTAATATTCACAGCTAATTAAAGATCCTTATCATGAATAATGGAAATCACTCTCTAAATTATGGGACATGGATGAAGTAGCGGGGGAAAAGTCCTGTGGAGAGAGGGGTCTACAGAGGAGAAAAGCTGTGGGGCAGGGGCATGAGGAGGAGTGGTAGTACCCTCCTTGTGGGAAGCCTCAGTCTGGCAGTGCCCTGGCAGTGCCCTGGAGATGCAGTGATGGGATGCAGAAGCCAAGGAAGTGGGCATTGAAGGAGGCAGGAGACCCAGCCACACTGGAAGAGGACCCAGGCAGCCCCAGGGGCACCAGGCAACTCTGCCTGTGGGTCCCTAACCTGCCACCCCATAATGTGGGAGACCCAGTCTTCCATACTTTGTGCTGGCCCAGTCTTGCACACCTCCTCCTGGAGCAGGGATTGTCCTAATACAGTAGCACACAGCCCCCAAGCCAGCTGGCCCCAGCAGCCTACCAGAGCAAAGCTGGGATGGGGCTGCCTGGTCTCTGAGGAGCAGGTGGGAAGGGAGGGCACCGGCACTTTGCCTGAGCTCCTGTTATACAAATGAAAGGTTTTTAGTGGGAAAGACTCTGGGAGAGTAATACATCTCCCATATTGATCGCAGGCCAGGGACCAAGGCACGGCTTAAACAGTAATTGATTTCTAGCCGCCGAGATGTGTTGGGGAGCATTGATTTAACAGCACTGCAGACACACTGCTACTAATCTGATTAAAGTATTTAGCAGAAATGTTATTCTTTTAAAAAAAAACAGGGGGAGGTGACGGTGCTGCCTGGGGCTGAGGCAGGCCTGTGGAGCAGGGACAGCCTAGCACCCTGCCAGCAGGGTCTGGGGACAGCTCTGTGCCTGCACCCTGGCGAGGGTACCATTGCCTTGGGACACATCTCCAGCCAGCTGTGCTTGCAGCCTTTCCTGATGGAGCTGCCAAGGATGTGTGTGAGCCTGGCAGGATGCAGGCAAGGTAGAGCCAAGGATGCATGCCGGGAGTGTGGACAACACATGGACAAGTGCCCAGCCAGCGACCCTGCCAGTGCAGCCACCAGCTGTGCTGGGGACAGCGCAGGTGTGGGAAGAGGTAGCCTGCAGAGGTGGCCCTGGCCAGAGACATTGTCGGCTGGTGGAGCATGCACATGGGCCACACCAGAGCTGCAGCAGCCAGGGAGGTGCAGGAGCCAAGGTCTGCCAGTGCCTGGGCGTGGAGGAAATGCTGAGCAAGGGGACCACGTGCACTGCTGGTCCACTTGCCGTGCAGCGCCCCCACGTTCAGCCCTTCCCCACATTGTGCCCTGCTGCAGGCAGTCAGGCCATCACCAGGAGCTCTTGCATGCTGTGTCCTCCTCTCCCTGTCCTGCTCCACTGCTAAGAGCAGGGATGGATGCTGGGCTACGGGGAATAGGGCTCCCCCACGCCATTCCCATCCCTTGTGGAAAGGAACAAGCTGAGCAGGTGGAAGGGTTCCTGCCACTCCCCATCACACTCATCAGCCCAGTTAATTAACAGGTGATGTCAAACAAATAAATTATTCCTGCTTCCTATTGATTCTAATTTACTGGCCCCTGGAGAACCCAGGATCATTTGTCCCACCTGTCACCCCTGCATGGCAGCTGCACTAACATCTGCCCTGCTTCCTTCACCTCTCCTGTCCCTCCACCTTCGGGGCAGACCTGGGCACAGCTGTGGGGCCCAAAGTGCCCTGCACTACTGCCTGTTGTCCCCTGGAATGCAGTTGCAGCCTAGTCTGCTTCTTGTACCAAGAATGGCGGATGCCCTACTTCCAGCAGCACAGGGAGGGAAACTGTCTGCCCATCGTTGTGGCATCTCTGCTTGCCTGGGGTTCCCTGGCCCCTGCCAGCCCTTTCCCCTCCCCAGCACCACCAGAAAGGGTGTGAGCGCCAGTTCTGGCTACCTGAGCATCCAGGATCCCAGCCCGGACCGTGCCCACAAGGACAACAGCCGAATTTCCCTGTTGTCCCTGAGAGAGGCCACTGCTGCCCACGCAGCAGCCTTCGATGCCTGTCTCCTCTGCGGGAGGCTGATCAAAGCCCGAGCCCCTCCCAGCTCCCACCCGTATGGATGCTGGATCAATAAATCAATGCCAGCTCAGCTGCTGACTGCACAGTGAGCTTGGTTGGGAGATCCTGGAGAGGAACAGGGTCCTGGCATCCACCTCTGTGTGCTCTGGGGTCTCAGCTCATAGCTGATGCCAGGCTGGGCTAGTGATGCATCACCCACACCTGTCCAGGCTCTCATGCAGGATGGCGGTGGCTGCCAGCCCCTTGACAGCCAGGACTACCTCCTGTTGGGGCCTGGACAGCACCCAGTGACACACCCTTGTCCTCCCCTGGCCATGGCACCACTACCCAGCGCTGCCTGCAAAGGGCTGGGCTTTGTTTGGCAGGAGCCCCCAGGCTCATATGCAGTCCTGTAAGCACATGTGCCCTCCTCTGGGCACAGGGACATTGGCTAGCTCAGCTGAGGGATGCTCTGGGCAGCAGCTTGCTGGCACAGAGCAGCCCTGGCCTCACCCCGGTTCCCATAAACAACAAGCCACACCGTACTGGGGCAGCTGGAGCCTGGCCAGGGTCATGGAATGGGGTTGTGAGTGCAGCCTGCCTGCCTGCCTGCCTGCCTGCTACTCCAGGCACTAGTGTTTTCCAGATCTGGATGAGCTGGATTTCCTTGGATTGGATGGATTAGATTGATCCCAGCTAGATGCCAGTAGCAGGGTGCTTGCCACGTGCCTATAGTCCGAGCCTGCCTGGAGTGTTTGCTACTTGGATGGGGGTCACCTGGCATATGGCTTGGGAAGGGACGCCCAGAGCACTGGAGTCACTCCTGCAGACCCTGGTATGTATCCGGTGCTGTCTGTTCTTGCACAAGTCCTTGGACATCTCGCTGCTCTCCCTTGCAGAAAGTGGAGCAGCAACAGCTCTGCTGCTGTGCCAAGGGTGAGGAAGTGAAGTGGATGCTGCTGCCAAGCTCTGCTGTCAACCTGGCCACGGCCAGAGGGGCCAGCAAGTGACTCATTCGCCCTGGGTGATTCATCCCAGGTGACTGGCAGGAGCAGCCAGAGAGCCAGGGTGGCTTCAACTGTTTCAGGATGTCTTGCCCAGAGCCAGCCTATCCACCTGGCCTCCAGCCCTTGTCTCAATCCACATGCCTGCTCCCACAAAGGTGGTCCTCATGGATGTAACCCGGCTATACCCATGCCTGGGAGTCGCCAGCCTCCACACTGACCCACCACACACCCTGCTAGGACTATGGGGTGCCTGGCGGAGCAGGAGGCTGCAGCTCCCATCGGGATTGGCGTGGTCCCACGGCAGTGCGTGGTGGGGCGCGTGTAGGAGGAGTGGCTGGCAGCACCGCAGCCAGGAGATAAGCTCCCTGCTCATCCTCATCGCCTGTGACGGGAGGGAGATTTATGGCTCCAACCTGCGATTTGTGCACGGCTCCAACACACCGTATTGATCACTCTTGGTTGCTCCTGCTGCTCCCTCACCTCCCAGCCCCTGCCTGTTAACTCTTCCAGACCTGGGGACCCCCGGGGCCAGCACTCTTGTGTGCCGCAGCAGCTGGTGCAACAAGGAACACCCCAGGTCCAGGCTGGCTGAGATGTCAGGGCCCATCTCCTGAGAGAATAGCAGGGTTTTTCCTGGCTAGGGCTCAAAGCAGAGCAGGCAGGGGGAGTTTGGCTGGGTTGGCAGTTGGGAGCACCCCTTGAAAAGGAGAGGGGCCAAGGGAGCAGAGGGGTGCTGGTGGAGCCAAGGGACAAGGATGGCAGTCAGTGATAAGGGAACAGTGCAGAGGGGATGGGGCATGGTGCCAAGGATTAGTGCTGAGCGTACAGGGATGGCAGGTGGTAGCAAAGGAATAGTACCCAGGGGACAGCATGCAATGGCCATGGGCAGTGCCAAGGGCACATGGACAGCAGTGTGCACCAAGCAGTCCCAGGGCCAGCTGGGGGGCTGATGCCAAGTGGATGGGGATGGGGGCAGCTGAGGGGGGACAGGGATGGGGCTGCAGGTGGCTCTGCAGCAGCAGCAGGAAATGATGTGTGAAATGAAGAGTTCCTGCCCAGTGCCCAGAGGGAGCGTGCAGCATACTGAGCAGGGCTGGGGCCAGGGAGGGGGCTGCAGGCGGGCACATGGCTGAGGGGGCCCCCAGCATTGTGTGGGGACCCTGACTGAGGGGGCTGCTCTGCAGCATGGTGATGTGTCCTTCCTAGAGGGGAAATGGGAAGGGGGCTCTTGGCATGGGAGCAGTGGGTGGCTGCCATGGGGCTGGAGGCTGTGTGGGGCACAGCCCTGCTGGATCAAGCCCTCACTGCCCCCCCTCTGTGACGCCCCAGCACCGCGTACCCGCCACCCCCTCCCTGCTCACTGGTTTCCCGCTGCTCCACGGAGATAATTAAATCCGCTATTTCGGCAGGTTCCGCATCCCCTGCCAGGCGGATCCGCAATCAGCCTGGAGAGGGCCGGGGGCCACCCACCTGCGCCCCTCCACCCTCACCGCCCCCACAGGGGCACCTTGGCTGCCCCTGACACCTCTGCCTGCCTCGGATCCCTGTCTGCACCCTTGGGGACAGTCCTGGGTGCTTGTGGAAGGGGTAACACATTCATCTCCTGTGTTGCTCGTGTCTCCTCTTCAGCTCCAGGGTTGCAGCCCCATGCCAGCTGCTCTGGAGGGGTCAGTCCTGTTCCCAAAGCCAGCCTGGCTGCAGAGGGACCCATCCAGGGTGGCACAGACCCTAAGCACGGGTAGGAGCAGATTCCTGCTGGCTGCCCCATGTCCCCAGTTTCTCATTCATCCCCAGTTCTGATGTTATCATCTTCCTGCAGCACCTGGAGAAGCTTTAAATAATTCACGGAGGTGAGCTGGGGCACAGATGCTCCCACAGGCAGCTGGGTGTGAGCGGGCAGGCAGTGGCTGGGTGGCAGAGATAGCGGTGCTGTCCCCGCCGGCTGCCCAGGGCCTGCTGGCACCTGCCAGCCAGGAAGGAAGGGCTTGGGCTGTTCACAGAGGAGAAGTGCTCTCACTGAGAGCACCATCCTGAGACAGTTCAGCAGAGTCAGGCAGCGAGTAGCGTTCCCGGGGAGCCCCATGGTGCTGCCCCCCACACCCGGCCCCATGCCATGCCTGGCTGGCTCTCCCTTCCACCTCCCCTCTGCTCCCAATCCACTGTACAGGATCCCAGATTGATTCCTGAGAAAGCCCGTGAAGCTGGCAGCTCTGGCTGTAAATTTTGATCAATAATTTAAGGGGTAAAACTATTAATAGAATATTAAACAATCTGCTCTCGTCTGAAGCACAAAGGTGGGAGTGAAGGTGAGGGCACCTGGATGACCTGCACAGCCACCTCCTGGTCCAGCCAAAACCCCAGCACTACTTGTGCTGGCACAGTGGGAGAGTGGCAAACCTTGCTGTAACTAATTGTTGCCTGTGCCAGGAGAGGGGATGGCAGCATCCATCAGGGAGTGGAGTTATTGATGGACTCCAAGGCTGCTATTACCTGCCAGCCCTGCTATTACACACACCATCACTCAGTGCGTGGTTGCGGCCGCCACGCCAGCCCCTCAGCAGTGCCTCACACCGTGCTGGCCAGGAAAACCACTGGAAACAGGTATAATTACACAGACAGTGCCCACCAGGAGTGTTTCAGCTGCAGCACCTCTACCTCTGCTGCTGGCTACACATTGCACTGATGCTGTTCAGTGCTGCCTGGGTTTTCCTCTAAGTCTTGTGTCCCCAGCCGCACAAAAAGTCAGCACTGTGTGAACCCCATGGCACACCCCTACCCCACTCCAGTGCCTTCTCCAGCTTCCACTGCCAGGCTGGCTCCACACAGCCCGGCTGAGCCATGGGCAGGGGGCAGCCCTGCCATCCTGGAGTGGGGATCTGGCCTTCACCCAGATCCCAGCCCAGCAGATGATGCTCTTGGGAGCCACTGCTCTGTGATGCTGAGAGCCCACCACAGTCTGACTCATTTTGGGAGGATTAGTCCCTGATCTCCCACTGCCCAGACCCAGGGAGGGCAGCTCTGGGAAACAAGGATGTGAAAATCAGGGAGATTAACCCTGGTCCCCAGTGGGATGGAAAATGGAGGCACATCTGCTCATCCGAATGGAAGGAACAGCCTCCCTATGGGAGAGCAGATAAAAATAGGCTGACATTTACCTGCCAGCCCCGAGCAGGGCAGGCATAGGGCACTAGCTGTGTCCACGGAGGGATGCAGGCATCCGCTCGAGTGCCAGGCACTCGCTGCCCACTGTTCTGCTCAGGCTGCAGAGACAGTGTGTGGCATGCAGCAGTGTGGCAGCAGGGCAGTGTCCTAGGGCAGCACCAGTGATGGGGAGTCCTGCCAGAGAAGGTGTGCCTGCTGGGCACACACGGGCATGGATGGTGGGGCAATGGGACAGCCGGGTGTGTGTGCCCCAGAGCTCTGGCGTGTTCAGTGCTGCCTATGCATGGAGGAGGGCAGCAGCGTGGCTGACAGTGAGGTGGGAAGCTCTGGCACGGCAAGGGCAGTGAGCTCAGGACTGGGCTGGTGCCTGAGCCTGGAGACCCTTGGGGTACTCATTGCTCGTAGAGGGGTGGTAGTGAGAAGAACAGGCAGGGCTCAGATACCCAGTAGAGGTGCTTAGGGAGGTGCTCAAGGAAGGCAGAGGAAACCTTTTACCTTGGCATCTTTCCCTGCAACCAGCAGAAAGAAACCTCTTCACCTGTCCAAAGCCCTGCAGTCTGGGCTGCCAAGAAGGGCTGATGGCACTCTTTGCCATGCTCAGGAGCCAGGGGATGCCAGAGCAGCAGTTTGCAGCTCTACACCTGCCTGCAGTAGCCCTGTCTTCCCAGGCACCAGAGACCAGAGATGAGCATTCTTCTACAATGGCGTTAACATTTCCCATCAGTGCTGGCAGCATTTCCTTGGGATGACGCCTCTTCACAGCCATCTCTGAGCAGCAGGGGCCAGCCATCCTACCAGCCACAGAGGCCAGAATGCCTCCTCCAGTATCGCCAGCTTGGCATCCCACCTCTGAGCAGGCGTTCACCTTGCTGCGTGCCCAGAGACTCAGAGTGCCTGCCCAAGCCGAGGCACAGCAGCACCCAGCCCAGCTCCAGTGAGCCCAAGCCCTCGGCACCAAGAAGCCAGCACATGGCTGCAGGTGGGAAGGGTTAACTGCTGTGAGCGCAGAGCCTCCCGGTCCTCCCCCTGCACTGTGTTTTACAGGCCGGAGCTATTACCAGGAAATGTTCCCATCAGCACCATTGATCCCCTTGTTTACAGCCCAGTAATCCTCCGCTGTTGACTCAGGAGCAAAGAGGAAAGAAGGGAGGAGATGGCTCCCTCTTGGGCATTGCCTCTGTCCTGCCTGCATCCTGCACAAGCCAGCCTGATACACCAGGGTGACCCTGCCACACCTAGCTGGGCACTGGAGTCTCTGCAGCCAGTGGGAAGACTACGGAGGGTGGCACAGTGGCAGGAGCCAGTCTGTGAGGGCAGCCACGGCCCTGCATAAGCTGAGTCACACAGGTGGCTGTGGGTCCCCCCTCGCCAGTATTGCCCTCCTGGCACGTGGCTGTGCCCCCCTGCAGCTGCCTGACACTAGGTCACAGGGCCCACTTTGTTCTCCTTAGGGTGATGAGCAGAGGCATCATGCCAGATTAGAGACCCTCCTGACTCACAGCTCTGCACCTGCCAAGCTGGAGCAGCTGCCAGCTAGGAGAGCCCAGTGCAGCGGCAGTGGGCACCCACACACTGTTCGGGGACACTGCAGCCCCCAGGCTGCCCACCAGGCAGCAGCACAGCAGGGCTAAGAGCCAGCTTTTGGTGTGGGGCGCTGGCCTTGCACAGCCCTGCTTGCCCCTGCCCCTGTGTGTCGGCTGTCCCCACCTCAGGACGACTCAGAGCCCTAGGCCCAGGCTGCAGCTCTCCCTCACCCTTGGCTGAGCTGAGATCCTGCAAACCTGTGCCAAGCATCTATGCCAAGGACACTTGTGTGGTGTCCATCAATGGGATTTTCATTAGCTTTTTACTTCTTCCAGCTCTAATAACACCAGAGCTCAGGTCCCTGTGCCTATGTCCCAGGCATGTCCCCGTGCTGGCTGGGAGGGCAGGATTATGAATTCCTCTGCTCACTTACACTTCTGCCTGGATTCAATCCATGCCCTGGCCCCTGCTCTGCTACGACGCTTTACTCCCTTTCAAAACCCTCCAGGCCCCAATTTACCTTCCCTCCCTCTGCAAGCCCTCAGGAGCCTGACTCTCCCCCAGAGCCCCTGGGAGGGGTAAGGAGCAAGGCTGCAAGTCACAGCATGCCTCTGCTGGGGCTGATTCAGGCTAAGTACATCCCAAGGCTGGGCTGCCCAGCCCACCCTTTCTCTGCACCTCTCAGCCTGGCTTCACAGCACAAGCACTGCCAGAGCACCCCCAGCCCAGCCCAGTGCCCCCCAGCTCTGTGTAGGGCTCTGCCTCCAGCCCCAACAAACCCAAGGCCTTATAGCCCACCAAAACTGGTGCCTAACATCTTTCCCCTTCCGTGATCCCTGGTCACTGGGGGTTTGGATCTCCTTGTCAGCACCCCAGCAGTGTCCCGGGCTGTGGGTGCCAGCCCAGGAGCCATGTCTAGCCCTCCCTGCCCCCCGGGTTGTCCCACCACTGGACACTCACTGTCTGGAAGTCGCTGCTGTTGCAGTCCTTATTGGCGAATGTGCAGCGGACAAGCATCTCGCCCAAGTCCAGCTGGTGGCCCACACGATCATAAAACTCCTCTAGGTGGAAGGGACGGTCCTTCTCCTCCTCACTCATGGCCAGTGTCCCCAGCAGAGCCTCCAGCCTGCTCCTCTCAGGGCTTTCTGGCACCAGGGGCCGGCCAGCACCATCCAGGAGACCCAGCATCTCCCCCGCCCAGTACAGATCGTGGCTGGAGAGCTGTGAGAAGCGGGCAGGGTTGAGATTGCAGAGTGTGATGGCAGGGAAGATCTTGTTGTGCTCCGTCTCCTCCTCCAGCTGGGTGCTGTGGGGGTACTGGAAGTACAAGCCCACACACTTGGCATAGGCATGAACAAGGAGGGCCAGCGAGCCCAGGAAGGCCAGCAGCCACAGTAAGTTGCGGGCGGTGTAGCGCCGGTGCTGGAAGATGTGATGGATGCCGTGGAGGGTGGAACGGCTGGCAAACTCTTCCAGGCTGCATGGGCGCTGCTGCGGGGTTGGGACATCGCAGGCGGGGTGCCTGTCGGGGCAGTCCCGCGCAGGAAAGGCTGCAGAGGGCCTGGGGGAACCCCAGGGGCGTGGGGGAGGCCCCTGGGCTTCCTCCAGCCACATGCTGCCGGCCAGCTCTTGCCTCTCCCTGCTGAGCCCAAGGTGCCAGACGAGGTTGGAGGGGTGGATGACCGTCACGGCACCGGACGGGCTGGGCTGTGCGGCGTGTGATGTGCAGCAGTGCCGGGGCGGGACTGGTGCCGAGTGGTGCCGCCCGCACCCTGCCCCGAGCGGGAAGCTCGCTGAGTGCCGAGATCACAGATGTACTTAGCGATCACCACATCCTGCAGGAACTGGAGCCAGAGACTGAAACATCCTGGAAAGCTCAGGGCACTCTCGCTGCCTGTCCCCCGGGGTTGCAGGCAATTACTTGGAGTCCTGCACACTTACACTCTCTCCATGCACTTAGTGCGGGTCTCCCAGGGAGGGGGAGACAGACAAATTCCTCAGTTTCCCCTGCCAGGACATGCAGAAGCCGCCTAGGCTGGGCTTCATGGCCCTGGACTCAGGAGAGGTGCGTGGGCTGGAATGTGTTCAGGGGCAACATCTGTTACTGCTGTGGAAATTTGGGGGAACCCCAAACTCTGCAGCAGCCTTGCAAAAGCACAGCTCTGAGACACTGGGCTGTCTAAGGAGCCGAGCTGTTGAGTGTCACTCTTGCCACAGCTCCTGCACCCTTGGACTCAAGCATCTCCTCTGGGCTCTCGAAAAACCTGCAAGGGGCCAGACTACCATGAGCTCGGGGAAGAGTGAAGGTGGCAGAGCACATAGGGGCAGTGACACAGAACTCAGGGGAGTGCCAGGTGCTGGCACCTCCTGCATGCCAGTGCAGGAATGCTGCCAGGCTCTTTGGCATGGTGCTACCTCGAGGCCAGGAGATCTGATGCGGTGGAGGGGCCAGCACTGCTCAGCATCCCTCACCATCACGGTGCACAGGAAGATGCAAAATCTTTCACAAGGCCAGCAATGAAGCAAAAGCAAACAGTTGCTTGTGAGCACTGAGAAGCGCTCGTGTGCCTAAATGCTTGTGTCCCTTTTTGAACCATCTCAGATGGTCTAGTAAAAGATACTGCCTTTCCCTGCTGGGCTCACCATGCATGGACCTGCCTGGGCGGATCACACAGCACCAGTTTGCTGGCAGTGGGAGCAGAGCAGAGATGCAGAGCAGAGCCATGTCTACGAGGCCAGGGATGACAGGTTGGGATCAGGGAGTGCACACAAGATAGGAGAGGGGGCTGTCTTCTCCAGCCTCCCAGGAGGGAAGATGGGGAAGTCAGAGATGAGGATGCTCAGGCACAGGGAGAAGGTGGTACCCAGCCCAGTGGGGCCGGAGGAGGGCAAGAGGACTGGACTCACTCCTGCAGATGTTTGGACTTGGCTGGACACCCACAGGGTCTCAGAGTGAAGCAAAAGGCACTGCAAGACCCTGGTGGTGTCTGTAGCCACGGCTGGTGACACTGGTCCTGCCCAGCTGTGCTCCCCTGGCCTGTGCTCCCCAGAACAGCTTTAAATCCATTAGCTTTGCATAATTAGATTTTTCTCAATTACCAGATTATGATAATTAACAGCTCATTTGTAGGAGGCAGTGCCTAATCCCGGCATCATGCTTGGCTCAATGCCAGCCTGGCTCTCGAGGCTGCCAGTACTGGGACACTGGGCAGCAAAGCAAACACCAGTACAGAGGAGCCTCCGGGATGCTCCCAGGACCTCCCAGAACCTCTCAGCTACTCTCCCCTGCACTGCCTGGCCAACACAGCCTGCCTGGAGGGGTCTGTCCCGGAAAATAAGGAGAATGAGAGCCCAGGCAGCAACAGCATCCTCTGGCGAAGGGTGTCAGCAGGGTTTCAGAAATGGCTCAGGCAGCCACATGGCTCCAAAGATGCAGGAAACATCCTCCAATGCCTCTTTCTACAAGCAGCCACCAAGGGAAAACATGGGAAAGGTTAGCATTGTGGGCCGGGCTGGCATGGCTGCAGTCATTAGGAGTCTCATTAATGAACTTTCCTAGTCAATAATGTTGTGAGGAAGGACAGGAGAGCAGGGAGGCAGCTGCTGGTAAGATACCAATCTTGATCATGGGAAGGCAGGGCAGTTCAGGCAATTACTGCCCATCAACAGAGCTTCATCCCTAGTAACATAATAGAGCAAATACTAAGAGAAAAATGCTTCTGAGGACCTCAGGGGCAAGGGAACAGGGAGCAATAAAGATGTGCTTGGAGCTCACACAGAATAAATCTGCCCAGTCCAACTTCATCGCCTTTTTTTGGGTAAAATTGCTAAATAAATTGATGGTGAGGAGACAAGAGATATGATATATCAGCTTTTTATTAAAGCATCTCAGGGATGCTTTGATATAGCATCTCAGGTAACTAATTCCAGTTGGTGGCGACAGCCATCCTCCACCTGGGCTGGGTGCAGCAGAGGAGGCGAGGGAGGTGGGACGGTCCTGGGCACGAGGGGAACATGGTGGCATCGTGTGACACCGCTGATTGCAGTGCCAGCAGCACAGCCCCTTTCCTCCCACCCAGATGAAGGTGCTGCAGCTCCTGCTCCATGGTCTAGCTCCCAGGGTGGCTGTGACAGGAGCACCAGTGTTGCATCTGGATATGCTGGATGCACACCTGTGGGACAGTGCCCATACCCAGCCCAATGTCCCCACTGCACCTGTTTGGGGCCCCCACCTGCACGTGCCCAAGGCAGCTTCACAGCTCTTCTGCCCCTGCCACGGGCTGTGCTTGTAGGGCTCTGGCTGGGAAGCAGCACTGAGTGTGGGCAGTGGTCATGCCCAGCCAGGCATGACTGGATGGGATGTCTCAAGCTGTTCCCATGCGTCTACTTTGCATGGCATTTCTGCTGCTCTGCCATGAGTGTCTCTAGGCAGGGGATCTGGTCCTGCCTCTCCCCCCAGCATGGGCTGCAATTTAGGCTCATGCAGGCAATAAATCAGCCTGCTTGCCCGGAGGTGGCTGTGTGGCCCCTGCTGCTTCAGCTCGCATTTCCCAGCCTCAAATCACCCCAGTCTGCCAGAGAGCTGGATGATTTTGTGCTGCTCCTCCAAACTCCCCCGGCTCTGTTTTTGTTGCCAGATTTTGCCAAAGACCCTCAAGTGTCTCCGTGCCCAGGCACAGCATTGTTCAGCATGTGGTCCCCACTGGCAGCCCTGCTGGAGAGCAGAGCTGCACCAGCCCTGACTGCTCAACACCACGGGGAGTCAGATGAGCCTCGGCAAGGCAGCTTTACTCAACCGCAATGGAATTTGCTCCTCGACCAGATCAGTACAGGGTCAGAGGTCCCCTGACACATTTTGACATGTTTTTCTCAGTGGGGGAGCATCCCAGAGCGTGGTTTTCGCTGGAAACCCCCTGGAGCTTTTCTCCTTGAAAACAGTTTTTCTCAATGGGGTTCCTCTGATGCTCACACTGGGAGCACCACATGCAGCAGTTACACTCCCAGCTGGAGTCTCCTTTCCCCTCACTGAGGAGTCCCTCTTTCTGTCCCTTTCAGCCCCTTCACCTGTCCCAGCTGTGCCAAACAGACAGTGGCTGGAGGTGCGGGGGGCGATGGCAAGCTCTCTAATGGAAACAGCCCTGCCACGGGGCAGTGAGTCAGGGAATCCTTCTGTTGGTACCACCCACAAAATGTCGGGTGTCGTGAGATGCTGGAGGAAGCTGGTGAAGGGCCTCGTGATGGCACAGCTCACCCATTGTCAGGCCAGACAAGCTGCCCCATACGAAAAGCACTAAATCCATGAGACTATTCAGACATCCCAAGAGGGTGTGATAAGCAAAGCACAGTGATTCGGGGGCCAAGCAGAGAGAAAAAAATCTGTGTTTGTGCAGCATCAGCAGATTTCCCCACAGCCCCCACTTTTGGGGCAACAGAGGAAGGTATTAAATGAGGCGCATCCACAGTGGTCCCAGCAGGATCCTCTCCCCTGCATGCTATCTCCTCTCTCCCTGCAGCCTGCTTCTTCCCACATCAGCCTCTTTCCAGCTCCTTGCACTGGTGCTAATCCCCTAATCTGTGCAAAGCAATAATTTTCTGCATGGCACAGCGGTTGCTCTTAGATCTGCATCCCTCCTCCTCCAACAGCCAGTTCCCTTATCAGGAGCAGGTATCAGGTGAGCCAGGCACCATCTACTTCTGATAAACCCATGTTTTATTTTGCCCTATTTCCATTTATCTCCAAGGTTGTAATTATCCCTCATCTCGCAACACATTGTGCTGCCTTGCGTGCCGAGGAGCGGAGGCGACGCGTGCTTTGCCAGGTAGCCCTGAACTAGAGCCTCCTGCTGGTGGGGCGATGCAGGGGTTCAGGTTCTGCCCACCAGGCTGGCTGCCGAGCCGCCCTTCCCTTTCTCCACACCGAGGCCGCGTTCCCTTTAATCTCTCGCAGCGGTGGAGATGGGTTTTCTCCCTGTGAGCCAGATGTGTTGCACGGAGCATAAACACCCGCGACAGTTGTTGTGCTCCTCGGTGCGAAGGCATCAGATGTCTGCATTAAAACAAAGCTCTCCACTTAATTACTCAGGCTGATAATTCAGCGTGTGGAGGCGGCTCTGGCTGAGAGCAGAGGGCTGGATCACAGCTGGGACTGGAGAGCCTTGGAGTGCACATTAATCCCGGCTCTTGCAACCCTGATTAACAGTGCTGGAAACCTGCCCACCCCACTCATTCACAGGGGAAGGGTCTTTTACTACCCCACCAGTGGGGCCCAGAGCGGTGCCCAAATGGCTCTGCTGACCCCTCACTGGGCCAAGACGCCTCCTTCCCAGTGTCTTCAGAGTGCAATGGCCAAGGATATGAGAGACCATCACCCTGTGGATGCTGTGCTGCCCTGGGAACATCCACTGCATCTAGAGCACATGGGAGCTGGGTGCAGGATGGTGAGGGTCAGGCAGGACCCCAGGATCACCCCATGCAGAGACCTGCTGCCAGAGCACAGCTGGAGGGAGCTGGAGACAGACCATGGCTGGGCTCAGAGCAAGAACAGGCAGACCATCCAAGGCTTTCTCCTTGGGGCCAAAGCTGCCTACTCCTGCTAACCTGCATTTCTCCTTCCAGGGCCAGCAGACACCTCCTGCAAGTTCTCCTCGCTCCCCTCAATCAGCACCAGAGCCTAGGGGGACTCCTGGAGTGTCCCTCACTCAGCCATGTGTCCTCAGTCCATAAGCACCCACCCAGCTCTGACTGTCTGGATGGGATGTTCCCTTGGACGTATTTCCCCTGTTCTCTCCCTCCTGCCTCTCCTCATCCCTCTCTAATCCCAGTGCCTGGGCATCCCCAGATCTGGGGCAACCCTCTCCCAGCAGAGCCCCCATCCCTGAGCACCCCGCGGGTCTGCCTGTGGGGTCCTGTCTGTCGAGGGAGACTGATTTCCTGCAGCTCTGCCCCTGCCCTCTTATCTCTCCTCCCTGGTCTGCACACTTTGCTCTGGCTGGGGTGAGTGGAAGGGACAGATCCCATCCTGCCCGGGCTGAGCACCCAGGCTGGTGCTGGGCATGCAGGGCAGAGGGGCCCGAAGCAGGCAGGCAGGGAGCTGCAGGCAGTATATCCCAGCGGGGCCCCAAGAGTTAAATTGTCATGTATTCAGGGCCATGCGCTGGCCAGGAATTACACTTTTATCGGCATGCGGTGCTGCTGCCACTTGAATTGGGACTGGGAACTCTATTTCCGAGCTCACCCAAATTATTCTCGAAGAGATAAAGCACGGTGCAGAGCAGTGCCGGCGCTTCATTAACATTCCCCAGCCCATTCAGCTTTAAACGAAGATTGCCTGCCTCGGAAAATGATAAAATTGAACATGTGAAGCAGGGCATTATGTTCCATCAGCCGATATTATTTCCCACGCAGGGGCCGAGTGGAGACACAAACAGCTATTTATGCAGTACCTGGCCAAGCCAGGGTGGCTTGGGAAGGGGGAGTAGGTGGTGGCGGGGACACAGGGTGGGTGGTGAGTGCCCCCCACCCATCCCTGGGCGTAAGATGGGCTGTCTGCATTTTGTTGAGGCCACTTTGCCCTCCTGGAGACTCCCAGGCTTGTGACCAGGGTGCAAGGTGGGTCCAGGACCACAGACCTGCTCCATGCATTG
This sequence comes from Atrichornis clamosus, assembly GCA_013400975.1. NCBI lineage: Eukaryota > Metazoa > Chordata > Aves > Passeriformes > Menuridae > Atrichornis > Atrichornis clamosus. The sequence continues at coordinate 40,142 of WBMZ01002345.1, forward strand.
GGTGTGGAGAAGGCTTCAGGAGTGTGTGTGTTCCTCTGGGCAACACTGGCAAGGCTGGGGCATCTCCATTTGCTGCCCTGCCCTGGGAATGTGTGTTCCCTACTAGGGCTGAGCAAGTGGGATGCAGACTCCACGTGCAGGACGGGGTGCCACCTCCCGTGGCTGGGTGCTGCGTCAGTGGGATTGGGGAACATCCACAGCCAGGGAGCATTCTCCCTAGAGGTAGGCAGGGAGGGCTAAGTGGGCAGGAAGGGCTGAGCAGGCAGGCCCCCAGGGCTGCGATTGGATTTTCCTTGGCCATGCTGAGCCTATCGATCCAGTAGTAATTAAAGTCATTCCAAAACCTGACTCAAATTCAACCTTGGGGGGAAGGAGCTTCTCTGAGAAACACCTTCTGCTCTCCATGCTCTGGCACAGCATGGAGCAAAGCTTTGCGAGCGTGCTTCCAGCCCATCCCAGCCCCCTGAAGGGGTCTGTCCCAAAGAGGGGCTCTGCCTTGGGACTGTCTGGGGCCCAGGCAGCAACACCCATCAGGCAGTATCCCAGCCAGTGTCCCCAGTACCATACAGCCCTGGTTGCAAATGCTGATTCGGTTCAGCTCTTGGGGTGACATGGACCCTATAGCTATTTTCTGGATCCTGGCTGTTTTCTCACCAAGTGCCTGAGACACATCCACACCCCTTTCTTGTCACTTTCTAGACCCTGTGAGGGATTGGCACAGGGAGAGGAGACTATTGAACCCACAGCCACTCGAAAGAGGTGCTGGCGACTTGTGGTGGAACCGCTGCCGCATGTCCACAGGGTGCAAAACCCCTTCTCCAGGTCAGAGGCACCCGGGAAGGTGCAAAGGCCTGCAAGAGGCCTGCGAGGTGTGTGTGTGTGTGTGTGTGTATGTGCAGGTGTTTGCATGCCCAGCTCTGCCGTCAGCCCCGCTGCTATTCCCGGTATTCGTAGCAGGTCGGGACAGGCACGAGGGAGGGGGAGTTGCCTTTCACTGGCGCCCCTTGCACCCTGCCCGGACCCTCCCGCGAGAAGGCAGGGCCGCCAGGACCGGGGAGCTGCGGCAGGGAGGGGACGCAGGGCCGGCGACTGCCCCGGGGAGCCCCGGGCAGGGGACCCGGGGACAGGACACGGGCAGCGATGGGGCTTTGCGGCGGGAAGGTGGCTCCATCTGCAGGACACAGACCAGGACGGGAGACCCGGTGCGGGGGATCCCCGCCGCCCTCGCCGGCCGCTCTGTATGCGGGGCACAGCGCTGGGGGACAGCGAACAAGGACATCGGCTCCTCCGACTTCTCCGCTCCTCATCTGCGCCGCTCCTGGGATGCGAGGCTCGGGAAGCGGTGCACCCTCCAGCACCCCTGCACCCCACAGCGCCTCCCGCGCCCGGTGCTCCACTCGATGCCCCTGCACCCCACGAGCACCCTGCACCCACTACCCCTGCACCCGTTAAGTGCTCTCATGAGGTACACACAGTGCCTCGGCATCCCTCGCTCCCAAAGGTGACCCTCACCCTGCAGCCAGTGCTGCGCCCAGCACCAGGGGGCAACCCACGCCCAAGGATCCCGGGAATGCTCCTCCACGCCGGCAGCCGCCGAGGCGGCGAGTCGGACCCCGGTGGCCGCGGGAGACGGAGGCGGGGTCGGGACGGGCTCCACCCCGGCCCCCGGCCCACATAGGCCGGCCGGGAGGGCCCCTCGCCCCCTGAGCCTGCGCCGTCCCGGGGGCCCACGGCGGATCCCGGCGGTCGGAGGAGAGCGTGGGGCAGGAGCTGCGGGTGGAGACGCGGAAAGGGGGTGCCTATCTGCGGGGATCCGGCCCCGTCCTGGACGGCGGGATGCTCCGGCAGCGTTGCGGGCGGCTCGTGGCCCGGCTGGAGCAGGGGCTGCAGCTCCTGGAGCTCAGCGGTAGCGTGGAGGAAGGTGGGTGCATGCCGCCCCTCGGCCCGGGACACACCGGGACCCTCGTGGTCCGGGGGAGCTGGGGGCTGGTCCCCCGTCCTGACTGCCCACCCGCTGCTGTTGCCCCCAGACTACATCCGGATCGCTCGATGCTTCGAGGCGACGCGCCAGAGATGCTGCCGGCTGGAGCAGGACGGGCATCGTGCCCGCGAGCAGCTGGCCCGTGTGGAGGCCGAGCGGGCAGCACTGGAGGTGAAGCTCAAGCACGCCCGAAACCAGGTGGAGGTGGAGATGAGGAAGCGACACCGGGCAGAGGCTGAGCTGGAGAAGCAGGTCAGGGGGCTGGCCACAGAGGCACCCTGCGGGACTGGCTGTGGGCACCTCGGCCCCCTCACCATCACCCTGTTTCACTTGCAGGAGCGCAAGCTTCAGCTGGTCCTTGAGTTGCTGATGCGGGAGCCGTGGGGCAACGAGGCACTGAGCAGGGAGCAGTGCTCTGTTCTCAGTGCCCTGACTGGCCGGCGCCTCGGTGCAGCTCTGGCACCCATCAGGAGGTGAGCAGGGGTAGTGGTCCTCACCCCAGCCCCTTGGGCAGCCCTGGGGTTGGCTCTGCCCCTCTCCCCCTCCCCACTGCTGGGCTTGAGGGGCTGGCTGGGCAAGAAGGTGTTTGGGCTCTGCAGAGGCATCAGCCGTGGGGTCCCAGAAGCAGCTGTGTGAGTAGGTGCTGAGGGGGGAATTGCTCCAGCTGAGCTCACTCTGCAGGTCATCTGCAGTGGACGAGTCATGTCAGTCCCTCCTGTCCCACTCGGATATCAGCTATGACCGCACTGAGGATGACGTGGTAAGAAGTGTTCTGCTGTGAGTCTCAGGGTTCACCCTAGCAGTGAGGGGGTAGTTTTGCCCCACTTCTGCAGTGGCACAGTCCCTTTGCATATCCATGATTAGGGGTGGGCTGCTATCAGAGCTGGATATGGATGCTGGGATGCCCTTGGCCTGGTGTAGCCCCAGACTCCCTGCTGCCTTTCAGGATGTTGATACGACGGTGGTGCGGACCCTGAAGCGCAAAGTTCCAGAGAGGCAGGTATGAAGGAAATGCTGGGATGTGGCAGTCCTGAGGGCTGGTGTTGAAGTGGCTTCTGTGTGAGTGAGGAACCCCCAGCTCTGATCCACACTCCTGCAATGTGCCCTTGGGTCTCTCTGCCCAGGTACCAGTGTGCAGCCCAGGCTGGGGTGCTGGCCCTGGGCCATGCAAGGTAAGGGCACCCAGATACTTCTCCATCCCAGCACAAGAGGCTGCAAGGAGTCTGGCAGGGAATTTAATTTACTGATGCTGGGCTAGGAGCATCGTCTCTCGGCAAACCTCCCACGATCAATAGAAACTCCATTATGCTCCTCCGTGGCCCAGCTGGGCTCCTCAATAATTCATCCCCATGTGCGGGCATCCCGCACCCCGCTCTGCTCGCACCTCTGCATTGCAGGCCTGACCTGGCTTCCCCCAGCCCCAGGGCTGGCTCTGATCCAGAGGGGAAGCCTGGGCCCCCATGTTGCCTGGTGTGGAGCAGGCAATGCTGGGAGAGTAGGGTGAGACTGAGACTTTTTGTTGGGCTGGGGCCACTTGGGTTGGATGCTCTGGGTTGTGGGGAAAAGTCAGGGAGGGGGTCTCTGCCTGCTCTTCACACCATCTTCTGTTTCCAGCGTGTGTCCCTGGCCCCTCAGATTGGCCCTGCGATGATGGCGAAGCGGCACCGTTCTTCTGTGGTACCCCATAATGCTGTGAGTAGGGACCCAGCATGCCCTGGGCAGGGATGGGGTGCATGAGCTATCTCAGTGCCAAAAGGCAATGCTGCAGCCCTCAGTCTTGTGGATGCTGTGGGGACAGTGCTCAGCTGTCTATTCTGGGTGCCTGTGTTCTTCAGCCTGCATCACCCTGGCCCCAGTGGGGACAGCATCTCTGGCTATTCTGGACCAGTGCCCTGCAGCCTGTATCCATACTTATGGTGGCAGCATCTCTGGCTGTGCAGGGCCACAGGGATGGGGATCAGGTGGAGCAGAGATCATGTGGGAGATGATGGAGAGCTGTGGGGCTGCAGACAGGTATCTTATCACTCTCCCATTTTGCCAGGTGAGTGCCCCCTTTATGCCCCCTCCTGCTGAGGTCCCAGGCCCTGCTGGCAGCCTGGTGCCACTACGTCGCTCTCACCAGGGACATCGTGTCTCCACACATGCAGGTCGCTGGAAGGGCTGAGGATGGGGTTGATGGGTGGTATGGGACTAACCTCAGGGTGGTGCTGTCACAGGGGAGGGAGGGGATCTGTTGGGGGATGCTTGTCCCCACCATGGGGGTGCTGGGGCCCTCTGGACATGGCAAATGCCACTGTCTCATGCAGAGATTCTGGGAGGTGGGAAGCCTCCCCAGATCCTAGCTGGTAGATGAGGTGGTTTGCCTTTCAGGGCTCCCTCCACTGCCTCCTCCCTCTGCAGAGCTGACCATGGTGTGGGGCACCAGTGAAGATGTGGGCTGCTGTGCTGCGGGGCAGGAGAGCCGCACTGAGGGCAGCTCAGTGGGGCAGCCAGCACCAGCCCCTTTCCCCTCACCTCCACAGAGCCTACCCCCCGTCCAGCACAAGTTTACTTCCAAAACGGTGCGTGTCCCAGTCTTTCTCTCCCCTTGAGAGGTGGATGGGGGAGAGAGTCATGGGGTGGGGGGTAAGGCTCTCCTGCGTCTCCTACCCCCTTAGCTCTGCCTGCAGAAGGAATGGATGGAGACTGTGGGGCCTGGTTGGGAGAAGATAAGAGTGGTACTGGGTATCTGGAAGAAGGGGGGCCCTTGATCCTGTTCCCCCTCTCCAGGTGATCCGCCCTGAACCATGTGGTGTCTGTGGCTCCCGCATCCGCTTTGGGAAGACTGCCATCAAGTGCTGCCAGTGCCAGCTGCTGCTGCACACTAAGTGCCGGGGACAGTGCCCTAGCCCCTGTGCACCCAGGCCTCGCCACCACGCCTGGCCACGCGAGGTGAGGCGGGGCATAGCAATGTTTGGGGGCTGCTCCACGTTCCTGTGGGATTTCAGGCTACTGGCCCCAGGATGCTGGGCCTCTGCCCACCGTGGCTGCAGGGCTGGGCGGTAGGCACAGAGCAGGTTGGCATTGTCCTCCCCAGGGTGTCCTGGCTGACTTCGCCCCCTCCACACCGCCCCTGGTGCCTGCTTTGGTGGTGCAGTGTGTGACCGAGGTGGAGACGCGAGGCTTGACAGAGGTAGGGGTCAGGACGGTGAGGGGGGGGCAATGTTGTGGTTCCCGTGGGGCTGAGTCCCTTTTCCCTGGGCTCCAGACAGGGCTGTACCGGGTGCCAGGTGCGGAGCAGCTGGTGCGGGAGTGGAAGCGGAGGCTGCTGCAGGCTGGGGGTGCGCTGCCTGCCCTCAGCAGCGTAACTGATATCCACGTGGTGTGTGGGGTGCTCAAGGACTTTCTGCGGGGGCTCAAGGAACCGCTGGTCACCTTCAGCCTCCACCCTGCCTTCTTGAGGGCTGCCGGTGAGCAAGGGTCCCAAGGAGAGGGAGGGGGAAGGGACTGCTTCTTCCCTAACACTGCTCCCTGGTACTGCTACAGACATCCCAGATGATGCTGCTAGTGACACAGCCCTGCGCCATGTGGTGAGCAAGCTGCCCCCAGCCAACAGGGACACCCTAGCCTTCCTCATGCTGCACCTGCTCAGGTGAGTGGCTCGTCCTTACGTGGGGGTTGTCCCCATCTCCTGGCTCTGCCCCTCATCCAGGCTTTGTGCTCTAGAGTGGGGAAGCTGCAGATGAGGAGCGCCTGGGCTGGGCAGCATGCTCACACCCTCTGTCCCCCTTGCAGGGTGTCACGCAGTCCTGACTGCAAGATGGATGTGCTCAACCTGTCCCGTGTGTTTGGCCCTACACTGGTGGGACACAGCTCAGCTAATCCCACACCACTCGCCATCATGGAGGACACACCACGGCAGTGCAAGGTGAGGGGTCCCTGAGGCATGGGGTGTATGCATCCTGGGGGCTGCCAGCATCCCCATCCTACACCTCTCTCTGCCCAGGTGGTGGCTCGTCTCCTTTCATTGCCACCCAGCTTCTGGAGAGGCTTTGTGGGGACAGAGCAGGAGAACCTGGTGCCAACGCCAGCTGTGGGGCATGAATGTGGTGAGCACTGGAGCCCCAGCCCCCACCCACCCTGGCCTTGTAGCTTCTTTGTAGGGTCCTGGTTGTCCATGGCTGGGGTGAGACAGCTGTCCCACTCTCTCCTGCAGAACCATTCTTCCATCCCATCACCTCTCCAGATCCCAAGCCAGGCCAGCTGAGCCCGGCTGGTACCTGCTGCCTCCCCAGCACCCTGCGGAGCTGCATTGGCATGGCCACCCGGCCCCCGTGAGTGCTGTCGGGTGGGGGTCGGGGCCCAGGGGAGCTCGCTTTGCACCCCTGACTCATCTCTCCCCACACAGGCAGGGGCCGGCCCCAAAGAAGGTGGGCCGGTTCTTCCCCTCTCCTGTGTAGCCTGCAGCAGTGGTTCCATCGGGACACGGAGCTGGCACTGGAAGAGCGAAGCCTGTGGGATCAGACAGCTGCCTATGTGGTGGCAGTGCCGAGCTCAAAAGCTCTGCTCAGCTTCCCTGGGGTGCTTCCCTGGGGACAGGGGAGCAGAGCTGGCTCTGCCCAGCTGTGGTGGCAGGGACACTGCCCTAGTGCTGTACTTTGGTTTGTATTAAATGTTTGTATTAAATGTTTGCAGCAAAACACACCTGGCTGTGGCTGCTGTCTGTCCCTCCCTGCTGCTGCCAGGGGTTGGGGCTCAGGGCTGTGATGGAGCCTGGCTGTGCAGTAGGCAAGAGCTGTACTGACAGCACGGCTGAGCAATGCTCCACACAACCGCTGCTGTGGGAGGGCAGGCAGAGCCCTCTCCCACCCAAGCTGAAGCTCTCTGCTCCTGCCCTGGAGCCCAGGATGTGGGAGGCCCCTCTTTGAGCCCAGATGTTGGCCTCAAGTAATTGGAGCTGTTACTGCTCAGGGCAGGACAACCTTAAAGTGTTTCCAGACTTCCTGGCACCTCAGTGGAGGCCCCTTTAACTCCTTCCTCCCCTCCAGCCGTGGCAACGCTAGAGGTGCAAAGCCCACGCAGTGGTGAGATGTACAGCTTTTTCCCTCCAAGAGGGGGAAGCAGGATCATGCTGCAGTGGAGCAAGGTCCCAGGAAAAGGCGCATCCTCCAGGTAACTCTGCACAAGGGGCAGCCGCGGGGGGGGAGCTTAGGGGAAAGGGGCGTTACACAATAGGGCTGAGAACTACCCCTGGGCCCCATCCAGCAGCCAATAAACCTTTGTCCCTACTAAAAACCAGACCAGAAGTGGCACATGAGAGAAAGTTCATGTGCAATCCTGAAAGCAAGTACTTTGGCTCAGTTTTCTCCAGTGCAGGAGTGTACACCAGAGGGCAAGGAAATTAACACATCCAAGGCAGAGGCAAAACTGAAGGAGTTTAATGTGCTTAAAGCTAGGGAACAGCTAATCCCTGCCCAGGACCACAGGAGAACTGGCACAGGAAGGCACAGGGCTGGGAGCAAGGATTTACTGCAAATCCATCGAACTGGGGTAGTACTGGATGGATGGAGAATATCTAATGCAGTGCTTCGCTGAAGGCGAGAGGCATGTTGGGGCCCTTGGTGGAGTGCAGGGCTTTAGCACAGAGCTCAAAACCAGGGAGTTAAAAGGATACAGGGCAGTGTTGGTTACTGTAGACAGCCTGTGCTAGGCTCAGCAGGAAACAGCCTTCCATAAAACCAGGCTTTTGACACAAAGTGAGGTGCTAGATCTCTGCCACTTGCACACATTTAAGTTGATTTGCTCTAGTGCCTGGTGGATGTGGCTGGTGACAGGGGGAGACATGCAGTGAGCCCCCACAGGCCACAGCCATGCTGGTGTGAAGGAGATTGCCCACCAGGGTGGCAGGGGCTTGCCCTCACTCTGAGCCCTGCCTAGGCAGCAGGTGCAGGTTTCAACCTGACAGGAGCAGGCTTGGCAGGGCTGGCAGCTTACCTGGCTCACACTGAGCCCATGGGGGCAGAAGTGGTACTGGGGGAAGGGGTGTTCTTGCAGCTCCCTCCAGGGCCAGAAGGCTGCTAGTCCAACCCAGCCCTCATGTGCCAGTGCCCTTAGGACAGCCTGGCACTGCTGTTTTCCCAGCAGTAGGCAGGAGCCCAGCTCAGGCTGTTGCAATCACACTGGAATCAGGAGCCTCACAACTTGCTCCTGTGGGGTGAGCTGTCTACACAGGACAGGCACATTCAAAGCTCCCAAGTCTTGGAGGTGGGCCAAGACCTTCCAGGCAGTTGCAGATGATGCAGGGAGAGCCTGGTAAGGAGGGGCAAGCTGGTGCTGGTAGGGGCTTTTGTGCCCTTTGGTGGAGAAACACTCGAAGTTGGACCCAAGACAGTGCAGGCAGCAAGTGCTCCCTGCACACGCATGCATGCTGGTGCCAGGGCCACGTGCTGTCCCCAAAGCCTTCACCCTGGCCCAGGGCTGGTCCCTGGGCTGTAAGAGAAGCAGCATGCAAGGCTGATGCTCATCAGCTTTAATGTCTGTCTGGAGCAGTAGTCAGGCACTTGCAGGGCTCCTGGCCTGCACCTACCCCTCTGCGGGTGCTGGGACCCTCCCAGGAGGTGAGGCCTCAGTGCAGGCTCTCATTGTGGGGCACGAGAGGGAGTGGGTGGCTGGCGCTGGCCTGTGACTCACAGAATAATCTGGTTTTTGTAGCTGCGGCTCAGCTCCTTGTGAGGAAGGACAATGGAGTTAAGAATAACAACCTCAGCAGGAATGGTGACACTGCAGCCTGCAGGGAGAATGCAAGGGGTTTAGCCAGAGGGGAGAGACTGCCTCCCTGAACAGGGCCAGGGCCATTCCATGCAGCAGAGACGTACCCAGGATTGTGATGGATGGTGTGAGGCGCCCATCCCGGAAAAGGGTCTCACTGTCGATCTTGGCATAGGGATCATTTGGGTTAGGGTCGCTGGGCGTTCCTTCAACCCGGGCCCAGCGCCCAATTGTGCTGTCCCAGCCCACAATGGTGTTGAGGACACAGGTATGGTCCTGGGGTGAAGGAGATGGGATGCAGGGTGCTGCTGCCTCCCTGCAAGGGGTGCGGTTGACACCTACACCCTTGGGCAAACCCTACTTACATGGAGTGAGGCGCCGTGCAGGACGATGGACTCTCGCACACGCACGCCAGCTCCCACTGTCACACCCTCCCCAATGGAGACATTGGGGCCCAACTGTGAGGAGAGAGGAAGGTGATGAGAACGAGGAGGACAGCATGTCCTTGCCCCAGGGCCCCCCGAGCCTGCACTCACCACTGCAGTGCTGTCGATGGAGGCTGTTGGGTGGATATACACATTCCCTGTAACACAAGGCAGTGGATTCAGGGGAGGCAGCTCACAGGAGCACCTGCCTCTCAGATCAGGGGACGTTCTGCTCATGGGTCCCACTTCTTCCCAAGGCAGCCTCAAAAGCATTAGGGGGGCAGATTGTACCTCGGATGACAGGGCCTCCAGGTTTGTTCTGGGCTAGTCTCTCTGGGTGGCTTTTGCTGTACTGGTTCAGATAAAGGCGGCTGGCATAGATAGCAGAGCTGGAGGAGGAAAAGCAGAAGCTTGTTATTGTCACTCTGGCACTACCAGGGCAGAGGAGGATCCAAAATCAGCACCACCCACCCCCAGGGCTCTGCCTGAGCACCCTCCACTCCCATTCCTGGTATGGATCATTTGATGCTCTTGCTGCAACAACTCTATCTCTAGCTCTTACCCAGCTGACTTGATCTGGCTCCAGAAGCCATCAGTTTTGTAGACATAGAGTTTGCCACTCCCCGCGAGGGCCGTGAAAACGTCCTGCTCTAGCCGGATCACTTCTGCACGCTGCCAGCCATTGGAGCTTTCCTCTCTGCAAGCAAGAGTCATGTTAGACACCCACCTCAGTCGTGGCCTCAGCCAAGGACCCCAGCAGACCTACGCTCCCCAAATTCAGGGGCTCTGATGATCCCAGACTCCTATCTAGCCATGCACTTCTCCCCAAAAGTGGGGACAGTGCCAGCTGCCAGGCTACGTTGGGACAGGACCACTAAGCCCCAGAGCAGCAGAGGGATGGGACTCTGCCAGACAAAATAAGCTCTGAGCCAGAAGTTGATGGTGCAAGAGCCCCACCCAGTGCAGGTGGGTGTATGATCCTGATCCAAACTCCAGAGCCCTGCACAGCTGGATTTTAGCTTGGGTGGTGGCAGAGATGTCAGGTGACAGGCTGGCTGGTGCAAAGAGCTGGAGAGGGGAGCAGAGCATTCCCAGGTGCAAGGTTTGCTCCACCCCTTGTCCAGAGCTGAATGACAATGGGGTGGGAAAAGAGGAAGGGAAAGGGAAAATCTCAAGCTGACCAGGATAGGAGCAGAGGAAACAGCAGCCTGGAGAAGGGAGAGAAGCATGCATTACCACTAGGATCAATCCAGCCCAGAGAGCAGCCAGTGCAGACACAGAGGGAGACTTACCCAAGGTAAGGACAGCTGGTGCAGGACCAGGAAACAAGTGAGTGATGGCAGAGGAGGAGAAAAGATAGAGAAAGAATGGAGGATGAGTGTGCCGCTGCAGCCCTGGGAAGCAGTGGGGTGGGAGGGACACTGAGCAGAGTGAGGCACTCACAGTGCTAGCTCCTCCTGGTTCCTCTGGAAGACCTCACCAATGTGCTGGAAGATGGCAGGCGTGAAGAGGTAGATGCCACAGTTAATGATCTCACTGACAAATGTGCTGGGCTTCTCCACGTAGTGCTGAACCTGGAGGCAAGGGAAGAGACATGAATCCCAGGGTGCAGCCCCTCTGCCCAGCATCACATCCTCTGTGGGACGCTGGGAACGTATGCCCACGCAGGCAATGCAGCTGCCCACGCTGTGCTCCACTCCCCAAGGCCATCAAGTACCTCCTGCGTGTCTGCATTTGCCACGATACAGCCATAATTCAATGCCTGTGTCCTGTTGGCCTATGGAACGAGGACAATGTTATCAAGTGTGCAGCAGTAGGCACATGGACGCAGAGCACATGAAACCCGGAGCTCACAGCCCAGGACCCACCCACCACAGGAGCCGCTGGCTTCTAAGCCCATGGCAGAGCACTGCAGCTCTTCTGCTCCCCAGCACTGCCACTCACTGTGGTACCCAGAATGACAAAGCTGTGCATGTCCCCATGCTGCTGCCGGAACTCCAGCATCTCCTGTAAAGGGAACTCTGAGCACACGTCTGCGTTGAGGACAAAGAAGGCCTCAGCACCACCTGACAGGATCTGGTCCCGGAAGTGATAGATGCCACCACCCGTGCCCAGGGCTGCGTACTCCTGAAGATACCTACAAGCCAAGCAAGGAAAAGTGAGGGCTTAGGGAAGCAGGTGCCTGGTGGCACCAACCGGCAGCAGGGCTGTGAAGGGTTGGGAGGGACTGGAGAGACATAATCCTTCCACACAGGGCCCACACAGGCATTGCACAGAGGAAAGAGGCTATGGCAGCTTAGAGTTGTGCTAGATAGGCATCTCTGGAGCAGGACCCACCCCAAGGCAAAGGAAAAGTGGCAGAACTAACGTGAGAGACCGGCTGTGCCCATTCACGGTGGGATAGAGCCCACCTGCCCAATGCCAGAGCGCTTACTGGGGGCTGCCAGCCTGGGGAAGGTAGGTGAGGGTCCGAGCCACGCTCTGTCACTGCGTGTGCTCCAGGGGTGCACCTGCCCACCTGATGGGGATCTTGAACTCCTGCTGCGCCGATACGAGAAAGCGGCTGAGGGCCTCGTTGGGCTGGTAGAAGCCCATCAGCAGGATCTCCTTCATGCCGGGCACCTGGGGAGGGACGGAGTGAGGGAGCATAAAGGAAAGTGGTGGCCCTTGGCTCCACTCCCCCAGCCCCGGCACCCCGGCCTCCCGTACCTTGGCGCAGGCCTCGATGTGGTGCTGCACCATGGGCACCCCGGCCACAGGGAAGAGAGGCTTGGGCACCTCGAAGGACAGCGGCCGGAACCGGGTCCCTGCGGAGCAGAGAGGGGTCGGCGGGGCGCTGCGCCGGCGGGACACCGCGCGGGGCCGGCGCACTTACCCTTCTGCGGGCCACCGATGAGGATAACGGCCTTGAGCGGCATCGCGGCTCCGCTTCGCGCCTGCAGTCCCGCACCGAGCTCCGGCCCCCCAACCGAGCTCCGCGCCCCGGCCCGG
>WBMZ01002346.1:0-24646 GCA_013400975.1 Atrichornis clamosus
GAGGGCGGCGGCGGGGCCGCCCGCGGGAGCCGCCGGGCCGGCGGGGAGCGGCCGCAGGGCATGCCAGCCGCCTGCCCCGATGTTTCACTGGAGCAAGTGGAAGAAGAGGATGGGAGCGAGCGCCTCCTCCTCCAAGAGACCCGTCTTCGACGAGCGGGAGGACGGTGAGTGCAGCACGGGGTGCTCGGTGGTTCCCGCCCTGCCCCGGGATGCTCTGCCCGGTCCGGGATGCTCTGCCCGGTCCGGGATGCTCTGCCCTGCCCAGCCCGGGATGCCCAGCCCCGGGGCACTCTGCCCTGCCCTGCCCCGGTGGTGCCCTTGCCACGATGTCCTGGGATGCCCAGCCCCGCGGTGCCCTGTCCCGGGCTGCCGAGCTGCCCCCGCCCGGCGCTGGGGTCCCACAGCGGTGCCCACCAGCAGAGCGGGTGGGGGCTGCGGGGGGGGGCCATGCCCGGCTGCGGGCATCGGGCCGGGCGTTGCCTCCCCGGGGGGCGCAGGGACTCTGCCCACGGACACCCCACGGACACGGGGCGGCCGCTGTTAAGGGGTGGCTGAGAAGGGGCGGTGAGGGTTCAGTTCAGCAGCGAAGTTTCAGTCTGTGCAAGGACAGCCCCGGTTGTAACAAGGAAGGGCCAAGTGCCACCGGCCGTAAACGCCCAAACACTGCTGTCAGTGCAGTAGGCTTGCTTTGGGGTTTTTCCTAAAATACGAGTTGTGGGGGTTTTCTTTAGAAATACACCGCGAAATACCACCATTGCATTAGACATCTCGGGTGCAGGGTGAAATTTCAGCGGAGCAAAGGAAGGAAACTTTGACTGTGGGTGGGAGGAGAGTCGGGAAAGCCATCGAGCCGGGAACCGAGTGGCCGGGGCAATCCTGAACGCTGCGTTGGCCCCGGGGCACCAACCGAGCATAGGCAAAAATCCCTGGGTGTGTGGGGTTGGAACTGTGCACTGGATAAACCTGGAGTTAGATGTGTTACTTTGAGTCTCTGAGGGCAGTGTTGTGTGGGTCGGGGTCTGCTGGCAACCCCTCGAGGAGGGGACCAGACCTGTCTGTGCTGCTCTGGCAGCTGACAGGGGTTAAATTAGGCAAACTTTTCCTGGCACAGGAGCTGGTTGATTTCCCCAACACGTTTTTATTAGCAATTCACAGCAAGCAAGCCGAGTAAAGATGCTTAAATCGGAGGCTTTGCTGCAATTTCATTCTGAAAGCAAAATTTATTTCTGAGAAGTATTTAATTCTGCCCTGAGCCTGTGTGCAGCCAACCAGCGAGACTGAGCTCTGCAGGTGAACGACTGCTGACAGGAGCCTGGGAACACCTCATGAGGCACTTTGAAGCAGAGCTTTTGCAATGTGTCCCAATTACTGGACATCACTTTCTTGCTATCTCCTGCTTTTCCATCATTCCCTGTTAGTGTGTGCTCAGAGCAATTACAGTGTTGTTCTAGTGAACTCATATTTACTGGCATGGCACAGTTGCTATGGTGATCTCTTAAGACATCCCAATAACTTCCTTAGATAAAGCAGCCTGTTAATACTTGGCTTTGTGTGTGACACAATGTGGAAGAGTTACTAGTGATGACAATGTAATGAGAAATCAATTAAAAATATGGAAAGGAAAAAGACAGGTTGGTATGTGAAATTTTGCCCATAGGTGGTTCCTGGTGATGGATCTCTGCACAAGGATGATCCAAAATCCAGCAGACAATTCCTGTTAATTGTGTCAGGGTGTATGTAAATAGAAGGTTAGCATTTATTGCAGTGATTATTACAAAAGGCCTAGTATTTTCCCTCAGATAAATCCAACTCCAAACTCTTAGTCTTTCTTGGCTTCCTGGGGACTGATTTTGGGCTTCACTGAGTGACTGTTTCCCATCACACTGGTGTGGCTGAGCCAGCACGTGGGGGCTTCCTGTGGGTGGGCAGTAATGTGTGTGCTCTCCCTCCGTCCTCAGCCTGTGGCCCCAGGGGTTATCCCCTGTTTACCCCTCTGTTAGAAATTGCCCCCTCCTCAGCCTGAGTCTGTCCAACCCCAGCTGTGTGCTGTTGGATCTCACCTGGATAAACGGGGGGTTCCTGTGGCACAGCCCTCTCTCGCTGTGGGGTCGTGGCTGCCGGTGTCCTTGTCAGTGGGACATGTGGCTTGAGCTCTCCGAGTCTGTGACTCCAAGGGTAAACTGTGTTCCGGAGTATGTCCTAAGGATCTTCTCTCAACCCTCTCCGTTTCTTCAGCAGTTTTTTTGTTGTGTTGGGGCTGGGCTTGTTCTTTGGCAGAGGTGGAGGCTGCTGCTGGTGCAGCCGCTGCTTGGGGCTGGCTCCTCGTCCATCCAGAGCCAGGGCACTGTGCAGCTGTGCTGTGGGGAGTCATGCCCAAGGGACAACAGCTGTGCTGCTCCCTCCTTGCTCCCCTTCCTGGTGCTGTGGTGTCCCCAGCCGCCCCAGTTTTCCCCCAGTTCAGGTAATTTCCCTTGGCCGTGAAGCGGGGTGCAGGCTGGGTGTGCCTGCTCCGGTGTGTTGGGCACAGAGCATCTGTACCCACAGAGCGCTGGGGGTACCCTGCCTGGCTGCAGGGTGCACGCCGTGCTCACTGTGCTGCTCTGTGTTTGCACATACAGCCTGGGAAATTCTTCTGGCCATTTCAGAACTGGGATTCCACTATAGAAAAGCTGACTGTGAAAGGACAGTGCCTGTGTGTTTGTGTGTGCTTCCAGGGAGCACTGCTGTGGGGGAGATGGGTTTCTCTGGCTGTGGGAGCCACCGCTCCAGCTGGTTCCAGTCCCACAGAAAACCTGGCAAGCTGCACATGCATCAGCTGGGAGGGAGCTCCAGCCTGTCCAGCTGGAGATGCTGCTTAATGATGCCTTTCCGAGAGCTCGTTTTTGGCGAGGTGCGTTGTACCCTGTTCCTGAACAGAGAAAGTTAATGAATGGAGGGGAAGGAGGAAAAACAAAGTAGGGAGGGAAAGTGTGGGAAGAAGACAAGGCAAAAGAACAGAAGGGCTGCAGGGTTGAGTACTCAGAGTTATGGTGCAGTGGGGTAAGGTGGGCTCAGTAAGCTGAAGTGAGTTGTAGTGGGCTTGTGGATTCAGCATTACCACCACGGGCTTTTTTCCATTGGGAAAAACATGCCTTTGTCTGTAGGGGCTCTTCCGGGTTTGTTATTTGTACCTGTAAGGATCTTCTACAACTCCTCACTCATGGAATGAATTTGTTCTCCAGCCCCACAGAAGGGTGGTCACTGCCTGTCTGCTGCCTGTGAGATGTCTCCGCACTGGGCATGGGGCACTGGGGTGTCTCACGGAATCATTTTGGTTGGAAAAAACCTCCAGGACCGAGTCCAAGCTGTGCCCATCCCCACCTTATCCCCAGCCCAGAGCTCTGAGTGCCACCTCCTGGAATTCCTTGGGCACCTCCAGGGATGGGGACTCCAAACCTCCCTGGGCAGCCCCTGCCAAGGCCTGACCACCCTTTCCATGAGGAAATTCCTGCTGGTGTCCAACCTGCCCCTCCCCTGGCACAGCTGAGGCTGTTCCCTCTCCTCCTGTCCCTGTTCCCTGGGAGCAGAGCCCGACCCCCCCTGGCTGCCCCCTCCTGTCAGGGAGCTGTAGAGAGAGAAGGCACGGCAGTCGTGAGGCTTGTTTTTCATTTGAGCAGGAATTATGTTGTCATTCTGGGAAACAGCCGAGTTTTATTGACACCTCCCTCCTTTTAAAAATTTTTTTTTTAGTTTTTTTAAATTTATTTTTTATACTAAGTGAGGAAAACCTGTCATTGTGAAGCCAATGGGAATGTTTCAACCTAGATATTAAAAAAATGTTTAGCAGAGTTGTTGAACTTGGGCAACAGCGCTGAGAAGGAGGAAATACAGGGCACACTTAGTGCTATTAGCATTGCCCACAGTTATGTTACGTGAGAGAGAGGGAAAACCACAGCATGATTTATCCCTCTATGCAATTACGTCTGAAGAGGAATTTCAAGAGTGCATTTTGGATGTGGTTTCTCCTGAATCAAAGCGCCTTACTAAAAAAACTGTGTGTAAATATACATGAGAATCTGTGAAGCCATCTGCTTCTTTCTGCTTTGCTGTGCCTCCCCTCGCTGACACAAGACAAGTGGTCCAGGGTTCCTGTCCGTGTCCTGATGCTGAATTAGTTTTCCAGCTGATGTACAAGGTTTTAGTGCTGCAGCCCAGTGACTTCCATCGTGATTAGTATTTTGCCTTGATCACTTTTTCCCCCATCCCTTGTTTGAGTCTGCCAGAGTGCAGATGGTGTTTCATAAGGGGGTCAGGTACAGGCTCCTGCATTTATCCTACTTGCATCAAAATCAACTTTGAAACACAAGTTTCCGGTTTCACAGCCCATGGGTGCAGCTATTCCAGTAAACCAGCCTGACTTTGAGCGGTGTGTGCTCAGGGTTAGTCTGGGTCGGGTGAAGTGCCGGTGTGGCACTTCAGGGTTAGTCTGGGTCGGGTGTCATGTGGTGTGTCCCCCCCTCAGGGAACAAACTCGCTTTGGAACACTTTGGCTTAGGTAATACTGGGAGGAGGCACCGGGCGGGGGTTTGGGGCTGGAACCCACCTGCAGGGGCAGCCAGCAGCGTTTGGGGTGTGCGGGCTGAGGGTGCCGTGCCCACTGTGCCCTGTGGCCGTGCGTGTTGCTAGACGTGGGTCCGGCACGGCTCAAGGAGCCGCTCAGGGATCGCCCGCTGCGAGCTTCCGAGCGGAAAAACTGCTCTGTGAGATGTGGTCATGTGGGAAACCGGGAAACTCTTACACGCCTTGATGCTGCTTCTCTGGCTGTGCCACTTGCTGAAGGGTCCAGCCTGAGGGACACGCCGGGTCCGGGGGCTCCGAAGCCCCGCTCTGCCTGCCCGCCGGTCTCACGGAGAGGCTCGGCATGGCACCGTCCCCATGGAAACGGGCGAGAAGCTGCAAAACCTGCGGAGCGCGCTCAAAATAATCCCCGTTTTCGTATGAAGCCGTGTCTTGCCAGGCGTGGGGTCACACACCCGGGAGCAGGAGTGGGCATCCCCCCTGCCTCACCCCGGGAGTGGGAGCGCTGCTTTTGTGGAGCTGCCGGTGCACAGAGAACGAACTGAGCGGTGCCCAGGCTGCCCCTGGCATCCCGCAGCCACCTCCTCTGAGCCTGCCCCGGCCGGCGGCTGCAGGGTGCAGCTTCGGGCAGGTGCTCAGGCCCACCTCTTGTCACCTACCTCCCGTGGAATTCTGTGGAATTCAGGGCTTCAGCCGTCGCAGATTGGCAAACCCTTTGCATTCCTCCTTTTACTTCCTCTGTCCTGCTCTGATGGGAGCAGGATGCCCAACATTCTCCATGGCCCTCGGCATTAGTTTTTCAGCTTGGGATTCTTCCTCAGAGTTGTTTGTTCCAGGGGTTGGGGTCTTCGGGGAAGCAGGAGCATGCTGCCAGACAGTTGGAGGTGTCAGGGCAACAGGGACATGGAAGGATGGGGAGCAGAGCCTGACCTATCTTGTCCTGTGTCTCCCGTACCTGTATGGGGACCCAAACCCTTCTGGCCAGGTTTGCCACAGCTCTGGGCACATCCAGCTGTGCTGCCGGGAGAGGGACCTGGGAGATTGGACCCACGGACAGGGAGAAGTGTCTCTCCCCCTCCTGAGGTGATCAGTGCCATAAAAACCGTGCTGCTCTCGGGGCAGCCTGCATGGCCTGGCCATGTCCCCTGGTCCCTGGGGTGCCCCTCAGCATTGTCCCTGCTCCTGCTGCTGCCAGCCGTGCTCCTCCTGCCTTGGCTGCTCCTCACAGAACCCAACTCCATTGCCTCAGCTCGGCAGAGATTTCAAGCCCTGGTCAGGAGATGTTGCTCTTTTGATTGGAAATCTATGGACTAATGCCCAGTAAGGCAGTTATAAAATCCCAAGTACTACTATTTAGTGTCAGATACAGATGTGCTAAGCTTCCATGTCCTGCAAACCACCAACTAAAGTATTCCTTGCTCAGATTGCAAGGAGAACTCTTTCCATAGCCCAGCTCTTGTGTGGCTGTGGGTTGGGAGCACAGATGCCTTTCCCTGAGATTTGAAAACAAGAGAAAAAAGCTTTCTGTATTATCAAAGTAAGTAAGTGGGGGGAGGAGGGAGTGGGAATTGCAAGGAGGTGTCAGCAAAGCTGTGTTTAGCATTGTCAGTGGGGCTTTGTTTCTGCTGCCCCCGGATCTGTGGTGTTTTGCCTGTGCTTTGCCCAGGGACTCACTCCCTCCACGGGCTCCCTGCTCCCGGCAGAGCAGCTGCCCCTCATTCCAGCCACAGATGGAAAACTTTTCTAGGTGTGAAGCTTTGCAGTGTGACATGTAATGCAGGAATAGGTTAAATCCTGATAATTCAGCAGTTCCAAGTCATGGAGGTGTGTGGTAACTATGTACAGCACTGGGGTTACTGGCTCTTTCTCCAGCACAACTGGTTAATGACTGTGCTGTCCCTCTCCACACTGGTGGCTGTGGTCCCTTCACAGTAGTGCTGGCAGAAATCTGAAGAAGAGTCATTCTCAAGGGGCTCATGTGTCTGTGGGAGATCTGAGGAGAGGAGATCAGGGTGAAATGAGCCCTCGGGGCAACTGGGACTGTTTGCGTGGAGCTGGAGTAACAAAAACTAAACAAACACAACAACAATTTGAGGAACATTTGATGGATAGGGAGGGACAAGGACAATCAAGGAAAAGTCATTGGAAGTACCATTCAAGTGAAATATTAGATCAAATTAATACTTGGTGTATCCCGTGAAGGCCACAGTCCTCATGACTGGCTTGGAATGGGCTTTCTGTGAGTTGGGAATGACATGCGGGAGCATGTGGCTGGGGATCTGCACACCTTCCTCACCACGTCCCCAGTGCTGGTGTGGTGACCTTCCTGGCTCGCCTGGCATTCCCCCAGTGCCTGCAGCTGTGCTTTCTGGGGTCCAAGTGCCAGGACATGGAGCCGACGGTGCCAGGTCTCTCGCAGAGGCCAGCACGGGCGCGGCCGGCCGGGGAGCTGTGCTGTCAGTGCCGGCTGCGGCGGCAGCGCGAGTCACCTCGTGCTGTGCCTGGTGGAACATCAGCGAGTGGCACTGGACGGGACAAACCTCCTCAGAAATGAAAAAAGCTGCTCTTTTTGCAGTTTGGTACCTTCACCATCTGAAACCGGGGTGCAGAAGGGGTTAAACAGCTGGCTGGGTTCTCGGTGCAGCACACAGGCAGGAGGAGGGGTGCGTAGCCCACGGGTCCAAGCAGGGGAGGGGAGAATGTGTTTTCTTCTAAGTATCACTTCATTTCTTGTGGGAAAAGCTGAAATGGAGTGTTGCTCACCCACAGTGTTGTTCTGCCCCATGTCAGGACTTGGCTTTCCACTCACCATGGACACAGGTGGGTCTCTGTGAGCGTGGCCTGGCTGGACATACTCGGACAGGGGATGTGGCTGAGCCTGTTGTTCGTGGCCAGCCAGGGATGTAAAAGCAGATTTGACTTTTCCCACTCTCTTCTGTGGAGCTGCTCTCCAGTTCCAACCACAGCCCTCAGCAGGCTGTGGAGCCTCTCGTAGCTGTGGTGGTCGTAAAGGTGCAGTTTCCACCGCCTCACCCCACATCTCGTACAGAGCCACCCAATTAATCATCACTAACAACTTCCTGCGGTGTGATGTGGCCACAAGCCACAGAGGTAGCCCAGGGAGCAGTGGCAGCCTCCGAGGGCTGGCTCAGGGATGTGGTGTGTGCCAGCACCTGCACAGGTGTGTGCTGGGGGAGGATCCGTGCTGGCCGAGCCCAGGTTTGCTGTGGTCTCCCAAAGCACAGAGTGTCGGGGCAGCCTGTGAGCTGCTCAGCTTCTCCACACAAGAGAAAATGAATGTCAGTGTCCTCTTTTGCTCTCCCACTGTTCTTCAGGAATTAAATTGCTTTAGGTGACAGTTATGGAAAATTAAAAGTGCTTCGGATGTGTGGGAACAGCCGGCTCTGAGCACTGCCAGGCAATGAGGTGTGACAGTGTGCGAGTGTGGATGTGCTCATTTACATCTCAGGTGGTGTTCAGGGGCTCTCCCAGTACCTGGGGCTGGTGAGGAGATGCAGGCACTGAATGATGTTCAGAATTATGTGGCTTGATGGTTTGGCTGTGCCCATGAATCCTTGCAGGCTGATAGTTAGCCCTGCTGTGTAATTAAATTAAATTAAATTAAACTGCAATGTAATGCCTTTACAGCTCAGCTGATGGTTCTGGAAACTGATAAATTTCATTTATTATTCCCAAAAAACACCCTTACTTGGTTCTAGTGGTTCCAGCAGAGAGCTGATGGGCTCCCGAGGCTGATCATGCCCAAGTGACTTTCAGGGTAACCTGCAAAGCGCCGTCCCAAGGCAGAGTTACCTTATTGCCCAAGGTTTGCACTTGGTTACAGCTGAGCTGCCCAAAGATACAAGTGACATTTTATATTTACAGGGGTAATATGTGCGTTGGGGCACTGCAGAAAGTGCCCGGAGTAGCTCTGGAGCAGAGTGGGGAGGACAGGAGTGAGGATGCAGAAGCACGGCACTGCAGTCCCTTTGGGTGTCCCATTCCCACACGAGGTGTCTTTGCTCAGGAAAAGATATTTCTTTTGCCTTGTCTTTATTTCTCCTGAGCAAATCCCACCTCCTACCCTCCAACAAATAAAGAAACAACCCAAACAAAATCCACAACTCAACAAAAGTTGCCACCACTGCTTAAAATACTTGAGTGTGATTTATGCCCTGGGAATTTAGAGGGATCACATGGTGGCAACAAAAGGCCATTGTATGCGTATTTCAGATATCCAGGGTGGGGGAAAAAAGCAAAGGAACAGGGAAACCTGGTAGAAACTGAGAAGAAACTTAGATTGAGAAGAACCTGTTGGAGTGTTTAGGAACTCAAGAGCTGAGACGCTGCCCAGCATCAGCATTGAATGGCATCAGCACGTGCAGGCATGTGCAGAAGTGGTTATTTAGGTCCCCTTTTATGGTTCCTTGAAGAATTCCTGTGTGTTTTTAATTCTGATGCCTGACAAAGGTCAGAAGGGTGGGCTGGGGAGAGCTCGGGCTGAAGGTCAGGTTCCTGCTCTGAGCAGGCAGTTCTCAACGAGGATTAGGAGAAACACTTAGGGATGAGGGTGAATCTCCTTTTGCCCGTGGTGTTGGCTGGACACCACTTTACGTCCATGGCTCAGTGTGTTTCACTGTCAGAAGGATATAAGTCATCTCCTACGTGTGAGAGATGTAGCCTGTTAAACTGCCTCGTGAAACAAATGTCACAGAATCCACGGGAAAGCAACGTACTCTGTGTTTGCTTTTTGTGTGCTAGTTCCCAGCCTTAATGGGAACTGGCAGGCAAGACCAGCGAGCAGGGAACGCAGAAAATGATACACATTAGGTTTGGATTGTTTGCACTGTTGGAAAACGTGCTTTATGCTTCACAGAAAATAGGGCCAAAGCTTGGTCCCAAATAATTTGCACTTTAAAGGCTCAGTGCTGCATATGGTAAGCACATGAATAATTCATAAACATGCAAACAGGGCCCATGATTTCATATTCAAGCCTGATTCTAGATTTGCTCAGAACTTTGAACTGGCACCTATTAGTGGCTCTTCCAGCACAGAAGCAGCTTGGCAGGACTTCAGCGCAGGGATGAGATTATCCCTTCTCCCATCAGTGCCGGTTGTGTCTCCTTAAGGGCTGGGAGCTCCCTGTCATCCCTGCTTGGGTGGACTGGCCAGTGGCTCAGACAGTGCCCAGAGCTCCATGCCTCAAGTGCCTCCTGGGCCTGACCTTGACGTGTTTTGTTTCCTTTCATACACTGTTTCTCTTTTAACCAGTACCAAAGACTTTGCGGAGAGCCGGCGTGGGTCCAAGCTGTTGCTGTGAGCTCAGCACAAAGCTCCGAGCTCCCCGAAGGGCCTGTTCAGGGAATGAGTCAGTGTCAAGGGAAGAGGTGTGGATACAGCAGCGTGGGGGGATAACGGGGAGCTGGGGAGCAGGTGTGGGCTTGGGGTTCCTGCTCCAGTGTGTGTGTGTGTGCCTGGCTCACCCCTCCAACAGGTACCGCCCGTCGGCTTCATCCCGGGGTTTGTGGAGTGACTCAGGAGTGCTGAGGTTTAGGCACAGCCGTACAGACAGCACAGGCAGGAGGCCCGGGTGAGGCGGAGGGGCAGGGGGATGCTCACGCCGGGGTGCTGACGGCGGCACTGTACGGTGCTGTTCGGACGTCCCGGCTGCCCGTGGCCCTCGGTCAGGTCTCAGACCCACGGGCAACGTGGCAGCTGCCCTGAGCTCTCAGTTCCTGCTCAGACCCCCACGTATG
The DNA here is from genome assembly GCA_013400975.1 of Atrichornis clamosus. NCBI lineage: Eukaryota > Metazoa > Chordata > Aves > Passeriformes > Menuridae > Atrichornis > Atrichornis clamosus. Next base: position 10,315 of record WBMZ01002346.1, read on the forward strand.
GGGGCTGTGCCACGGTCCCTCGGCAGTGCCTTTAGAAGCAGTGGCACCCAGGAGCTCGGTGGCCGCTCTGGTGCAGTGTGGGGTGTGCGGGGGGCCGGGGCACTGGCGGCTGCTGCTCCTCTGCTCCATTGGGGTTTATTCCACGTTAAACGCCACAGCAGGAGCATCACAAGCAGGTGTCAAAACAAGCACAGCTGCAGCCACGCAAACTTAGGGGTTGAATAATGAATGGTTTCAGCCCGTTGTGTGTTTCTCTACATGGCTTTCTGATGTAAAGATCAATGTGTGAATTTATTTTAAAAATAGCAGGTTTCTTTTAACTAGAACAAATTGCTTATGTTTATCAAAATGCTGAGTAACATCAACAATCAATTCAGTTGCTGATTGCCCCTCCGCACTACTTGGGAAATTATTTCAGTTAGTGTTTCTTCTGGCCTTGGTTTGGATTTTTCCATGCTCTTACTTTGGCATCTCCAAAGGCACCCCTGCCTCCCCCGCTGCTCTCTCCGGAGGCCACTCTCCTCCTTCTGCTCTCTGTGCTGAAGTGGGGTTTTTCCATTGCCAGCCCTTCTCTGGCTCTCTTGCCGAGGCTGCACAGGGGGTTATTCCCTGGGGGTCTGCTCCCCGGGGTATCCCGGGGTGCCTGGAAGTGGACAGATGTGCAGCTCTGCTGCCCGGTGGGGTCGGGTGTCGGCGCTGGGGACGCCGAGCGAAGGCAGAGCCCCAGGGATGGGCTCAGGCCCCACACACCACCCGTGCTCGGGCAGCAGTGTGAGGAGGGGGCTCTCCCAAGGGCCTTCTCTGCCCCCTGCAGCCCACCCTGGTACCCACGACAGCCAGAGGGGAGGGCAATGCTCTCTGCTCCTCGTGCTGCTGAGAGACCTGGCTTCCCTCTTCTCTGTGCCTTTATTCTCTGTCAGGAAATGTTCTTTCCAGAGCGAGTTGGCACATCACCATTCTCCAGAGAATTTCTTATCACAGAAATAGGATGTCTGCTTTCCCCAGAGAATTTGAACTCAGTGAATAATTCTGTTTGACATCCCGCTGTGAATTTGGGTCTACTCTCTTCTTGTGGAGTTGAAATGAATCCTGAGTGGTTATGGCCCTCCGTCCCGTGCTCCTGCAGGTACTGGGTGGGCCAGCCCAGTCCCCGTGGTGCTCGGATGCTTGGGATGCATCAGTGTGCTCTGACCATGAAGTGAATCTGTTCTGACACCTCCAAAAGAAAGAACAGGCTTGTTGTTGACTTCAGGGAGCACCAAAGGGGGTCACTGCTTCTACCTGGGGTCAAGCAAAAGTATCTTCAGGTATTCATCCCTCTCTTGTGGTTCTTTTCTTCCTTCCCAGGTTTACTGACATTGCCAGCATGTGTGACTGACGTCCACTCATTCATACTGTCTTCCTCCTAATTTTCCCTTCTTAGCCAAAAAGAGCTCCTTCCATTGCCAGAATTGTGGGAGATGCCTGCCCAAAGCAGTGTGTGGCAGAACACGGACCTGGATGCAGGGACACTGGCAGTCCCAGGGAGACTGAACCCCCTCTTGGGGCTGCCCTGGTGTTGGTGATCACCAGCCTGGGAGCTGGTGCCCCCGGAGCCGGGTGCTGCTGTTGGTGCTCAGCCTGCTCAGGGCAGTCGGGTTCCCTTCTGAGCCCCCCCTGAGCCACTGGTGCTGCTGGCCCCCGTGTCTCCCCCCTCAGCTGAGTTTGTCACACAGAAGTGAGGGTCGGTGGAGAAGTGGCATTTCCACAGGCACTAAAATGCTGCAGCAGCAGCTCTGCTGAGCAGCACATCCACTGATCCCAGCCAAAGGTATTTTGGGAGCGTGTCTGCTGCTCACGAGCCTCTGGGACAAAGATAGGACCATGTGCCTGAAATAGCACCCTGGAGCCTGCACACCCCACCAGTGGCTGCTCTTGAGAGGGAAATAGAGAGTTTGTTTTCAAGTCATCATCTCTGTGTTGACAAGGCTGTCGTGAGGGAAGCGGTCTCAGGCGGGAATGTCTGAATTAACGCCAAGCGCAGTGTACACACTCACAGTGCACACTGCTCCCCGCCCAGGGGTACAGGGAGGACGCCCTGGCTTTGGAAAGAGATATATCAGACAGAATCCCTGAGGTTGGAAAAGACCTCCCAGCCCATGGAATCCAAGCTGTGCCCGATCCCCACCTTGTCCCCCGCCCAGAGCTCTGAGTGCCACATCCAGTCCAGAGTTCGTGGTTGATGCCATGCATTCATTGATGTGCATGTGTTAAAAACCCACGACCCCAAGACAGACATCACTGTATTTCCATGGTGCTGATCCATCCAGCTGCCAAGACGTGAGCGTAGCTGCCAGTTCAGGCCTTTTGCAGGAGATTTTTTTCTGTTCTTTACAATTTTCTTTTCAGTGGTGTGAAATGCTGCAGCAGAGACCATCCTTCAGTGCAATTGCAGTGTGTGCAGCGGTGCTGGAGTGCTGGAAAGCAAGAAAGAGGCATTTCATTTTGAAATGTCTCTTCTGTCTTCTGTTGCATTTCTTGCAGCTGAAATGCTGCTCAGACACCCACAGATGAGAAGCAGGGACAGAAATGTATTTGCTGAGCTACTGCTGACTTAGTGTCTGCTTCCCTTTGTGTAGAATCCAAATAGTTTGTGTTCACAGAATCCCAGACTGGTTTGGATTGGAAGGGACCTTGAGGACTATCTAGTTCCACGTCACAGTCAGGTCGCTATGGATCCACTGCTGCAGTAGAACAGTTGACAGACTGATTTGGCTGGTGCACAGTTTCACTTTTTGGTGTATTTTCCCAGTGCTCTGGTAGTTCCCACCAGCCCCAGTGGCACAGCAGGAGGAACAAGCCTGTCTTTCATGTCCCACAATAGATTTGCTGGTGTGGCAAGCAGTAAAAGCCTCCTTTGATTGAAAACCAGAGGCAGCTGATTATAGAAAATATTCTTGGGGCCTCGATGTTACAAAAAGTTCTTGTCCCAGGGCTGTTACACATTGAGTCTGCCGGAAGCTCCAAGGCTTCTGGATTGATTTGGGAAAAGCAGTGATGATCAGGAGACATAAAATAAATGATAGAATATGTGATATCAAATAGAATGAGGAAGGTTGTTCCCCAAAAGATCTATTTTTCAGTCTCACACCTCTTAAAGCCTCTCGTGTAAGTTTAAAAAAAGGTAGTGCTGAATTCTGTCTTGTTATCAGTGGTTTTTAAGTTCTCACTTTAAAATGCTCACGTGTGATCTGTCACACACTGGTTGCTCTGTGAGCCCAGCTCTTTTGTCACAATACCTCGCTGTTGCTGCATGGAACACAAAGTTAAACAAGAAGTGGGCAGCTCCTTCTCCTCTCTGCCCTGAGCAGCCTTTGTGGCTCTCCTTAGGTGCACAGAAAAAATACACCAGGTCTGAAGACTTCAGTTACCTGTGGTGATTGGATTTAATGCGTCTCTTTCTTGGAAAAGTATTGTTAATTATTAATATTGCTGGTTTTTTCTATTAATTAATGTTTTAAATCTTCCAAATGCAGAGTCAGGCCCTTCCAAGTGTTGTGGTACTGAGGTTACCATGGTCTATTTGCTTTGAATGTCCCTGTAAGCTGTTTCCCCCATCTCCTAACACAAAGCTTGACTGTTTTCCCTTCTCCCCAGTGGCTCCTTCTCTCCAGGACACAGTTGTGTGCTTGCAGGAGAGTGGGATGCTGTTACAGCATGATAAAGTGCCTTGGATTTCACGCTAGCAAGTGGTGCATCTCTCCGATCACCCGTGCTGCTGGTTAGTGTCTGTATTTCCATAGCAACGGGCAGCTCCGGTCAGGGGCCCGCTCTGCCGGCACAGCCCTTCCGAGGGCGGCAGGGCCGGGCTCTCCCCCGGCAGGGCTCCAGCAGGACTCTGCCCATCTTGTGGAAAGCTACTCACTCATTTTGGTCTCAGACTGCAGCACTCCTTAGCTTTCCGTGCCACACCTGCTCCAGCTGAGATCCCTGAGCCGTCCCAGCCGCGTCTCCTGCGTGGTGGTACCAGCAGGTCCCAGTGGGGGCCAGCCGGGCAGGAGCGTCTCCTGCTCGTTGGTGCACGCCTTGACAAAGTGTGAGCGTCCCTATTGCTCCCTGAGCTCGTCAGCCTGTGAGTGGAAATACAACCTGACAGCCCTTAAAAAATCCCAACTGGAGAATCTGCTCTCCTGCAGTCTCGGGGCGCTGCTTTCCACAGGTTGGCTGTTGCTATATAAAGGAATAGTCTGTTGTTTCTAAATTTACCCTGTTAATGTCACAGAGCATAAAGAAAAACAGCAACAATAAACTGGCATTTCAGGCAGGCAGTGGAGCAGGAGCGGGCAGTGGTGGCCGTGCCCGGCTGGCTGGGCACTCCCGTGCTCCCCTCTCTGTGTCAGTGCCCAGGGCTGTCGGGTCACCCGTGTGTGCCTGTCTGCACCCCAGACACCCCTGCTCTGGGTGCCTGGCAGCAGACTCGGGCTTTAAGCAAAACACAGATATTGCCAGAATTTTTAAAGGAACAAGAAGGGGAGCAGAGCGCCGCTGAGCTTGCAGTGGGGTGTGGGGTGTGGCCTTTCCACAGGCAGGCAGGAGCAGAGCCATGTGCCAAGGGGAAGGGATGTGGGGATAGGAACCAAGGTGGAACTGAAAGCTGCTTCCAGGTTTTGGGGAGGCCACCCCCAGGTTTCATTGCACACAGACTGTTGTCAGTCTCCTGTGAGTGGTTTGCAAGCCTTGGCAAAATCTGGATATGGGCATCATTCTGCCCAGAGCTGTCTGTGTGTCTGACCAGTGCTGTCAGAGAGCCTCTTCTCTGCCACCATCACCAACCCTCTCACTGGGAGGGGAAAGGTCAGATCTCTAACTGCACTCAAGGAAAATCATTAAACATAAGAAATTACCTATGGTGCCATAATTATAGGCACATCTGCAAAATAAGTAAGTCTTTTCTTTAGGATAGGGATGTAACATGGATGTGACCTATCTGGACAGCTCCTCTTTATGGCCCTCAGATGCCCCCCAGTCTCACGCTGGTGTTCCTCACAAGGATCTGCCATCAGGTGTGCAATTGGGGTTGTTCTGACAGACACAAGATCAGATTTCCCAGGTGTGACCTTAGTGGCAGCTCCATGCCCCAGGTTTGTTTCTAAACCTTCTTGGGAAGCCCCCCTGCTAGGAAGTTCTTTGTGTCTCAACACGATGCAAATTCAGCAGAAGGTTTGCTGCAGAGTCGGCCTCAGTGCAGCAGCGCTCGTCGGCGTTGAGCTCGCGCAGAGCTGTTCAGTGTTGTCAGATCCATGTCCTACATACCTGAATTCCTTCCTGCAGGCGCTTCCGAGGGGGATGTGTGGCACATCAGGCTGTGGTACACACCTCCCTGCTGGTGAACTCTTGATTGTTTTGTTGGCTCTGAGCACACAGAGGTGTTTGCCCAGGTGGTCCCAAGCACTGTCCAGCAGCAGTGCTCTAGCTTAGGCCGTGTTTGTTTGTCCTTGGTCATGAGTGTCCCTTTGGGTCACTCTCTTTAGGCATGTGCCAAGGCGTTACAGCCAGTCTGACTGACGAGGTGGGGCCCAAGGAGTGACCTGTTAGGCTGTGTGGGGAGCACCCACTGCACTGGGGGGAGCCCCCGGGCTGTGCGGTGCCCCCACATTGGACTTGTGCTCCCCACACTCAGCACAGGAGCACGTGGGGTGTCCTTGTGGGTGCCCGTGGTGCCGGTGTGCTGGGAGAGGAACTGGGGGAAGAGACAGATGGAACAGGAAATGGTACCTGATTCTTCTGTTGGAGCTTCTGCTTGTTTTAGACTGATCACTTAACATTGTTGTAAACTCATCCCTCTCTGTTGGTCCCTCTGACACCAAAGCTCTCCCAGTGCACTGCTGTGGCTGCCCACTGCATATAAAACCTGTGTGTCCAGCCTTGGCAGTCGGAGTTGCCTCGGGCGGTGTTACGGGATCAGTGTGGCCCCAGCAGGGAGACACACACAGATCCTCCAGCTTTTTTTCACTCTGGGAGTGCAGCAGCTGTCCTGGTGCAGTGTGAGCAGGGAGGTGCCGCAAAGATCCAATGACCTGGCTGTGATCAGCCCCTAATTAAAGCACACTGTGCTTGGAGGGCAGCGAGATGCCATTAAGAGGCACTCTGCTGAGGCTGCTTGGGTGACGCTAATTACTGGGAGTTAATTAAAAAGCAATTAAAAGGAGAGCTCTTTGAGGGACACTCGGGAGGGCACGGGGTGGCTTGTTGTGTTGATCTGGATCCGCGTGGCTCTGTGCTGTGGCTCGTCTGTCCCTGGTGGAACTCGTGATGTGCAAGAGGCGCCAGCACCCAACGCCCGGCCAGCATCACTCATCACCCAGCCTCACCCACCACCCCTCCGCCGTCCTTCCACCCGCCACTTCCACCACCCAACACTTCCATTTTCCCGTTTCCACTGCGAATCTATATCAGCAAATGAGCAAAATAAATGTTGCTTGTTTGTTTTGACAATTACAGTAGAGATTTAATTACACTCCTTCTTCCTCGTATACTGCTGAATGTCATGTGGTGTGTTAGGCGTAAACAAAGATGTTCTGCTAATGTGAGATACAGTTATTAAAGACACACTGTCAAGCTGCAGCCTCGTCTCCGAAGCTGGAGTCAGCTGGAGCCCAGCTTCCAGCATCTGTATTCTCGTGTCCACGTGCTGTGTGCGAGGAAGAGGCAGATGCTCAGCAGAGGTGTCACGGAGAGCGCCCGGCTGAGCCGGGGGGAAGTGAGCAGGGAAACAGAAGAATAGAAAAAGAGGAAAACCTCATCTGTGTCTTCAATTGTTTTGAGGCAGCAGCTTCAGGTACCGTAGCAGGAATACGATATTTCAGTCTCTGAGTAAGTTCTCTGTTCTAAACAGTGGGGATCCTCAATTGCCATCATGAAAAGGGCCCGATTTTCCTGCTCATCACTTACTGCCTTTGAAGGATCTGTCTTAAAGCCTGAGCCTATTGTGTTGTGTGATAGCAGCTGTAGCACTGTCTGGTAATGGTAAATTGGCAATGACTTTGCATTTCATATTGAGTTAACAAGGAGTCATTTACAATGTGCATGTCTCTCAAACCCCACTGAAATGTGCAGCACAATTTTGACGTTATTAATTAAAAATAGGAACTTCAAATGCTCTTGGGCAACAGCTCCTATTTCCCCTCACTCCACTGGCCCATTGACAGGGATAAGGACAGATTAAGTCAAGGGTTTGAATTTCTTTCTGAAAAATACTTTATTATTCCAGCGTGATTCAGGGCGGCTTGGGAGACCATTGACTGTGTTTCAGATCTCCCCAACCCTTATCCTTAAGGCTTCTGGCAGGGGTGCTCTGTGAGCTTCCCCTGACTCCTGGTGAAGGTCAGTCCTTTAATTACATCTTGTCAGGAAACCTCTCAAAGAGGTAATTCAGGGAGAAATTATTTCCAGAGATTCTTGTCAAATTGCAGAGAGCCTTTAATTAGATGAGTGTCCATTACTTAATGGCAATTATGGAGAGAAAAACCTTACTTCTGAGAGAGGCAAAGCTCCACTTTCCTAAGGAAAATTTGCTTTTTAAAATAATAAGACAAAGATGGCTTATTCTGCTCCAGAACTGCAGCCTGAAAGAAATGAATGTCTATCCTGGGAGGGATTAATGTGGAAAGAGAAGAGCACTGGCGGAATCTTTCCGTGTGCTGTGGGAGCAGCTGAGAGGGCTGGCTCTGCTTTTGGAGCTGCCAGCGCCCCAGGCCGGGCTGTGGGTTGGCTGTTGTTCCCCAGCCGCTCAGAGCATTTCCCAACATTTTCCAGTCAGCCTTGAAACGAGCTGTGCCACCGGCGGGGTGCGAGGAGGGCAGTGGTGGGAGGGTGCAGAGCCGAGCTGGGGGGCCGTGCGGGTTGAGCCCTGCCGGCCGCTCCACGGCCTCTCCCAGCCTTATTCCCATCTCACTGCACAGCTTGGTTTGGCAACGAGCACGAAAACACGGCCCAGCCTTGCTGGTTTAGAACCAGAGCAGTGTTTCTGAGATTTGCCTTACGTCTTTCGGGTATTTTTATCGCCTGTCTCATTCGAACGGTCTCAGCTGAGTCATCTCATCCCTAGTTTAGATTTGTGCTCCCTCTACGCCTACTCCAGCAGGACCCAAATCCTCCTGGCACAGCCTGCTGCTGGCCTCGCTGGAGTCATGGAAGTCTGGCATTAAATTATGTGGGCACTGGGTTGGGGAGTTATGAATATTGATACATTTTATTTATCAGCCTTCTGAATTTAATGAGTGTCCATAATACAGTAACCCATAATTTATAATAAATAAAGACAATAAATTAGGTTTCAGTTTAATTATTTCCTTTTTTTGTAGCTGTGGTGGGGTTTGTGTAGCAAAATACAGACAGGAAAAAGAACCTTCCCTAAATTCCAGGCTTCCTTTGTGCAGGAGATTAGGGGAATAGCTGTACCCCTTCCAGTGGCACTGCTCATGGGATGAAATGACAGGACTCTTGGCTTAGCAGGAACTTTGTCTGGTTTTGAAACTCCAATAATCTTTATTCTGATGCCCTGGTAATAGAGAATCAGGGATTCACTGACAGTGTTCTGGCACTTTTTGTGCTTGCACTGGTTGGTAATCTGTGACAGGACGAAAGGAAATGGCCTCAAGTTGTGCCAGGGGAGGTTCAGGTTGGATATCAGGAGGAATTTCCTCAGGGAAAGGGTGGTCAGGCCTTGGCAGGGGCTGCCCAGGGAGGTTTGGAGTCCTCATCCCTGGAGGTGCCCAAGGAATTCCTGGAGGTGGCACTCAGAGCTCTGGGCTGGGGACAAGGTGGGGATGGGCACAGCTGGGACTCCATGGGCTGGGAGGGCTTTTCCAACCTCAGGGATTGTGGGGCTCTGGGATTTGTTTTCCACAGACACTTGGGTTCTGCTTATTTCATGAACAAAACCCCTCCAAGTGGGACAATGGACAGCTGCTCCGCTCGTTTTATTCCAAATGGTGAATATTGTATTTATGAGAGAGAGATCCAAATATGGTCCATCTGGTACGAGTTACTCAGCTGTTCACTTCACAGAGAAGAGAACGTTTCCATATCCCTCCCGTGATGTTCACACGAAGAGCTGAGTCTTTTAAAGCTGTCTAATGTTTTTCTTTGCTGAGGGCTTGCGTACACATGAGAAATTCCACTAAATCATGCACCTTGTGTTCCCAAAACACCCGGGTTGCCCAGGGTGTCAGGCTGCCAGAGTCTGGCCTGGGCTCTGGCGCAGCTGCCCGAGCTGTCTGTGCCATCGTGGCTCAGGTGACCTCTCTGTCCCACCTGCCTGTCACCAGCCAGCTCTGGCAGGAGCACCAGTTCAATGCCTCTTTTCCAGTCACTGTGTTGTTGTCTAAAGTTGTCAGATATGTTGAAATTGGGCAAAATCAGGCAGAGCCATCGTGTGTGAGTGCAGCCGGGCTCAGGGCTGCTGTGGGAGCGGGCTCACTCTGTGCTCCTGCCCGGGAAGGCCACGGCTGATCCCAGGGGTGTTGGGGGAACTGCCCCTGTTCCCTCAGCGTCTCCTCGGCTGGCTCTGAACGCCTGGCAGCTCCTCTGGGGTCGGCTGAAGCTCTAGTGCTGGATGCCATGGTTAGAGATGGATGGTACTGAAAGCTTTAGGAAGTGGAGGAGGAGTTTGTTGCCAGGGGCTTTAACTTTGCATCGAGCGGAAGGAGTCAGACATAATCAGGAAAGAGCGAGGAGCTGTCCAGAAATAATGTGCTGTCTTTCCCTCTGAAAGCTTTGAGAGTTTCTGATTGATTTCAGGGGAAGCAGCACTGGAGACTGACGTGAAGGAAAGTTGCAGAAGGTGCAGTAGGTCAGAGATGAGATGGTTTAAAGGCTCGGTGAGCTGAGAGCTGCTAAGAATAGAGTGTACCAGAGACAGTCTGAGGGATGGGTGCTCCTGCAGTGGCGGCGGCTCCGGCCATGGCAGCAGCGGCAGAGAGGAGGGATTTGAAGGAAACTGGTTAGAGAGCTGCTCTGCAAGAGTAGAGGTTCTCCCTGGAACTGGGGGCTGCTTGATTCGTAATGAAGCCTTGACATGGCAGCTGCTTGGGGAGGGACTGGAGGTAGACCCCGGCCAGTGACTTTGACCCGTGAAAGTTGGTGTTTGGTCTGGGACCGGGGGACAGTGCCAAAGGGGGGTAGGGGACACCTTTTTCGCCATCTCCAGCAGCAGCAAAACAAGTGGTAGCTGGTTTAATAAACAGGAAAGAAACAGTGGTTGGAAGGTTTCGTGGTGGCATGGACAGCCAGCTCCATGGGGCAGGCTCCCAGGCCAGCAACACGTGTGGAGCTGTGGGGATCACAGGGTCTCCTCATGGTGGGCATGCCCAGTTAGGGAAGCAAAACCCTCTGCAGGTGTATCTGCAACTTAATACTTTTCCATAAAATATTTATTATTCCATTTTAGAAACTAATATTCACTGAAAATTATTTCTTAATAATTCTTGATCACCTCAATTAGAAAGAAGAACAATTTCAGCACACTCAGAAATGCACTGGCATAAATGGGAATAAAAGCCTTTGGTTTCCTGTGCTGCCTGGCAGTCGGGGTGTGCTGCGAGCAACTGCTGCAATTGCCATTTCCATAACACACACACGCACACACATTAAATTTTGATTCACATCTCTGACATCTAGAAAATTGCTCCCTAACAAAAGGAACATTATAGGCGTGCTATGAAATACAGGCTTGGTCTGGCCACGTTTTGGATAACTCTACCCTATTCTTTAGAAAATTGGTTTTATTGCTGATAATTGGGCTAAAAGGAAGACTATTTAATCCTGGCCAACCCAACTTTCTGGGACATTAAGTTCTAATAGACAGATATAAACTGGTCTTAATAGATGAGTCTGACATCATCTGGCTGCTTATTAACTATTAAACCTTGTTTCAGTCCCCCTCTTGGCAGCTCTGTGTGTGTTGCCATAGTTTCTTTGTTAACAGAGCAAGACATTAATGCATTTTGAGTACTTCCTGCCCAAAAGACATGTAAAAACACCTTATGTTTAGAGATGCAGACTGGCACCTGTTCCGAGCGGCGGCAGAGCCGGCTGGTGGCACGGGGGGTGTGGGTGTGCGCCACTGGGACGGCGCTGGAAGCCCCTCTCGTGTCGTCTGGGCAGTGATCTTGGAGATGGAGGGTGCCTTTTGGTCAGCAGTGACCGGGCCGCCAGAGGGGAGATTCCCAGTGCTGTGAGGTGGGTTTGGCTGGGGGCACTCGGGGACCCTGGGGACAGGGTCCCCAGGGCTGGGCAGGATGGGGCTCTGCAGGTGCCTGGCTCAGGCACCAGTCCCCATTTCTCACCTGAGAGATGAGCCGTTCCCTTTTCCTTCCCTCTCCTCGTTGGCCACTGGCATTCCCTCGAGAGCCGGAGGGGACCATGGGCAGCGTGACTCTCACGGCCCCGCCGGCCTGGGCTGGAGCTGTTGGAGGACTTTCAATAAACACATGTAACTTGTGTTTTGTTTCTTCTCCTCATCTATGGGATAGATCAAACAAAACACATGTAACTTGTGTTTTGTTTCTTCTCCTCATCTATGGGATAGATCAAACAAAACACATGTAACTTGTGTTTTGTTTCTTCTCCTCATCTATGGGATAGATCAAACAAAACACATGTAACTTGTGTTTTGTTTCTTCTCCTCATCTATGGGATAGATCAAACTGGAGGATAAATAGGCTGAAATCAACTCCAGTCTCTCAGCTGACAGTCATCAGCTTCAGCCGGAACTCACTGAGGGAAAATCTGTGGGAGATCTGTACAGTAGTGAAAGGCTTTTGTAAGTAATTACAGGCTTAAGGGACGTTGTAGCACTGGATAGTGACAAGTGGTATTTATTCCGTATTTTGTTCAATATTGTAAATTACATATTTATTAAAAAAAATAACAGGCACCAGCTGGACCAGCATCTCCTCCCGCACCGGGGACATGGCAGCAGCTGCCTCTGGGCTCCCCAACTCCTGCCAGAGCCAGTGGAGTCAGCCAGCAATTAACACAGCAGTTTTAAAAGGAAAAACAAATGCCTACGTATATGCAAAGACAGCCTTGGTTTGCCTAAAGCAACTGGGGAGGGCCTTCTGTGGAGAAGTTCCTGTCTGGGGATGATTCAGTGTCAGCACTTGGTTCCGTTACCCTTGGAGATGCTTTGCAGGAATTCCAAACAGGTAGCTGAGACACCAGTATTGTTCACAGAAAAAGGCTGAAGTGTTGCTTCGCTGGGGTGCTGGGTGGGATTTGAGCCCCTCTGGTGTGGATGAGCTGGCTCTGCTGGGCAGGTGTTGGTCAGGAGCCAGCATGGCCGGATCCGAGAAGGGTAGGGAGCACTCGGAGCAGTGAGCTTCCCCTCTGCTCGGCGCAATGCTGAGACCAAGCTCTGATTTCACAGAATGTTTTTGCTTCTTGTGGGATTTCTCCTCCCTTTTCCAGCCATGTGATGGTGCAGCCGGGTGGTGATGGCTCAGGGCGGGGAGGGCTGGGAGGGGGAGCAGTGCTCAGTGCCTTGCTCTGATCCCCAGCGCCAGGGGCTGACAGGCTGCACTCTGCTCTGGGATAAACACAGCTCAAGGGCTAACAGAGTAAATACCTTCTGGAAAACCAGCACGCAAAAAGGTGAAAAAGGCAAGAAAAATCAGAATTTTTGGAAATGCAGAAATTTTTTTCCCCGTATGTTTTTTCCCCATGGCCCCATGTGTATCATTTGTGCTGGGATGAGGCTGTGGTAGGACACAGGTTTTACAGCTGGAAGGGACAAAGCAGATTGTGTTCTCACAGCTTTTCCAGTAATGGTGTATCTATGTGCCAGTCACACACTGGATCTCCATCCATACCATGAGCACGAGACTTGAACCCTCCTCTGGCAACAAATCCCTTCCTCCCAGTGATCGATTATGGTGTAAATGTCCATGTTCTCCATTGTATGAAGATATATATCCATTATAACAACTTTTTGAATATTTCTGGATACTAGTAGGCTAATTTAAGAAACATTTAGTCTTTTTCTCTCTATTTCTGGATCAAAAGGAAGCAGATTTTGAGCAATTTTTTCCCCAGGAGGTAGAAAAGTATTATTTGCCTTTAGGGAATAAGAAGAGAACACTTTCTGTTCATTAAGTCTAACTGGAAAGTGCTTGAGATGTCAAGTGTGAAAACAGAGGCTGAGAGAAGGGAAAGGTTTTGATTTCATTCAATTGATTGTACAGTTTATCAGAAATCTGTTGAATTTGATATTTCTCAGAGCTGTTCGTAGTGAGATGCATGACAAAAGGTGTGACCCAGCCGTAAGGAAACTAGACAGAGTACGAGGAGATGGAGGAGGGATTAGTGGCAGTGTCATAGGCAGGTGAGAGGACTGGACGGGGTGTCACCTTACCTTGGTGGAAAAGATTGTGATGGTAGAAATAGCCCCCAGTGTTGTCCCCACCTGCTTGTTGAGATTGTCTCCTCCCTCCTTTTTTTCCTTGGGGAAAAGTGCACTAGTTTGAGCAAAGGCAGGACTTCGTGGGCATTTTGGGTACTTCAAACTTATGACACTTCATAGGAGTTTATTCCTTTGTCTGTTTACATGGGTTTTCCACGCTGGGTTTGAGGTGTTTCCTATTTTTGGAAGTGAGTCGCGGTGTGGCTGCGCTGTGCGCTCTCCCGGCAGGCAAGCGGGGCTCCTGCCTCCGTGACCAGGGCTGGAGAGGTGCTGGCTGGTGGTGAGAACCCGTGAGCTGGCAGCGCTGTGTTTAATCGCTCTGGGTGCTGATAACGAGGACGGGACAGCCTGCGCCAGGGGCGGGACAGCCCCCGGCACAGCCCCGAGCAGCCCCCAGCTGTAAGGGCTGCCTCGGCTCTGCGAACGTCTTTAAACCACGGTGTGCAGGTTGTGAGTGTGCAGCTGCCACACGGGGACATCGTCACGTCAGGAGCTGCTGTAAATCCAGCGCATCCGCATAATCTGGAAGATAATCGCGGTGACAAGTAGCCGGGAGCCCAGCAGCTCCAGATTGCGCCATTTGCTCGTCTGTCTGATCGTGGGCTTTCCCTAATGCATCTTCATTTCGGCTTCCCGCGGCCTCCCTGCCACACGGGCTCCCTGCAGGAGGGCTGGGAAGAGGGTCCCGGTGGGCGACAGCCTCCCCGTTGTGCTCTGCCGGCCCCGGGGATGTGGTGCCTGCTGTCAGCGCTCCCGCCCGGACACAGATCCTGGGCATCTCCTCCCTCACACACGGCCATGATCCCACCTGGACACAGATCCTGGGCATCTCCTCCCTCACACACAGCCATGATCCCACCTGGACACAGATCCTGGGCATCTCCTCCCTCA
>WBMZ01002346.1:24851-40452 GCA_013400975.1 Atrichornis clamosus
TCACACACACCCCCGTTACCCCCCCCAGACACATCCTGGGCGTCTTCTCCCCCACACACAGCCGTGACCGCACCTGGCCACAGACCCTGGGCATCTCCTCCGTCACACACAGCCGTGATCCCGCCTGGAGACAGATCCTGGGCATCTTCTCCCTCACACACAGCCATGACCCCACCTGGACACAGATCCTGCGCATCTCCTCCCTCACACACGGCCGTGATCCCGCCTGGAGACAGATCCTCGGCATCTCCTCCCTCACCCACAGCCATGACCCCACCTGGCCACAGATCCTGGGCATCTTCTCGCTCACACACAGCCACGACCCCACCTGGCCACAGATCCTGGGCATCTTCTCGCTCACACACAGCCACGACCCCACCTGGCCACAGATCCTGGGCATCTCCTCCCTCACACACACAGCCATGATCCTGCCCGGATACAGTGATCCTGGCATAGAAGTAGTTCCTTCTTTTCTTTCCCTACAAATAAAATTGCACAACTGTATCTACTAAGATTTATTGGATGAATTTCAGTCAAGAATATATAGATGTCCACTGGTGGGCAGGCACTCCAGCATGGTCCAGCATCGTTGCACCAGTACTTATTTGGCTGAAAATCTGTATTGGATCCTGAGATTGTTTTGTTCTGCTGTGTGACATCTGTCTAAATCGGTGATAGAATCTACAGGATGTACTGGGTGTCCTTATGCTTACTGGAGTCACACTTTCAGGATAGACAACGATGCTTTAATGTTAATATTCATGCCTATATTAGGTAATATATACTCACATATACATTCTGAACATTAGGAAGATCCTTGTTTTCCAGTCGACTGGTATTCCAAGGACATTTAATTATACCAGATTTGTTCTGAGATGCTCAAATATCCCCAGTTTGGTTTTCCTTGTAACACCCAGTGCTGATGGCAGCTGCTCTTGGCACCTTCTGTGCCAGACCAGCCACTGCTGGCAGGGGCCAACACCTTTGTGGGAAGCAGGAGTGAGCCTTAAATAATTATTAGACAAGAAAGGGGTTAATCTAATTATGAATAGTTTGACTGGCTCTTTGCAGTAATGTGGGAATAGGTGTCACCTGCTGTGGCAGAGCCACTACTGTAAGAACACCGTAGTCACTTACCTCAAACTGCAAAAGGATCTTTTCCAACTTTGCCTTGCATGTGTAGGAAAGTGAAAAGGATTTTATGTGGATTAATACATCTCAATCAGGGTATTTCCAGCAGCAGCTGAGTGCCAGTTTGTCGCAGTAGTTGAGTGGGAGGAAATAAATAGGAATTTGTAAGTGAAACAAAACAGAAGAGAAATAAGTACAGGTAGGGATGGGGAAGGAGGGAGAGAGGAGAGTTTATTGTTGGTATCTGGCATAACTTGTATTTTCCTTTTCTGTGTGATTCCGTGGTCACGTCACCTGATAATTTCACGATGTAAATTCACTGCTTTGAGAAATGACAGAAGCATGTCATTTTCTTCTCTCCAGAAAGAGAAGGCTGGTGCCTCCTGAACAGGCATGAGCTTTTGCAGCCTGAGGTGACGTCCTGGGCAATATCTGATGAACCCAATCTCAAGGCTCTGCAGCCAGTCCTTTAACAGTGATGTAGAAAGAGTTACAACTGAGTTGCTTGTGACAAGGATTTGATTTTGAAGGTCATCCAGGGATGGAAGTGCCTCTGCACTGGCAGGTGGATCTTTAGGGGAAGCTGATCCCTGGGTTCCGCCCGTGGCCGGCTCCCCGGCATCAGGCAGCGATGCCTTCGGCCGCGGCGGGGCCGGAGAGGTGTGGGTGCCCCACGTGTGGGGAGGTGCAGGCTGTCCCTGCAGTGAGGGAGCACAACTCCCCTGCCAGCGGCCCCGGATGCTCCTGGTGTGCGGGGCCAAGAGTGGATGCATTTTGGAGATGCAGATTTGCTGGCAGGCGAGGTGGGAGCCTGGAGATCCAGAACCAGTGTCCGTGTCACCTGCACGGGGAGGAACCTCTGCTGGCTGGAGCGGGGTGCTGCCGTCGGCCCTCCCGGGGGTCCCAGCCCCAGGGATCCCTTCTTGTCCGCAGTGTTGGGGCTCTGGGAGTGCTTGTGTCCCACCATGGTGCGGGAGGTGTGAAGGGAGAGGGGTGGTTGGGCTTGTGGGCAGCAGCAGCTTCTTTCTGGGGAGAGCATCCTGCCATCCCCGCCTGCCTGCTCCTTGGGAATCGCTCTGTGATGGGGAGGCGCAGGATGGGACCTGACAGAGCGGTTTGGAAGGTGCAGGACCCTGTGGGAGGGTTTTCTGCACTGGGCAAAGCAGTCAGCTGGAGCTGTGCTGTTAAATTTCCAAAATGGCACCTATCCACAATTCCTGAACCTTTGCTGAAGGAAAAAACAGTCAAGATTTTAAAAGAATTGGAATTTTAGCAACAGTCCTCTCCTCACTGACCTCAGGGGAATCAGCTGCTGGCCCAGTCCCTGGGGCTGTGCACACACAGCTGCACACACACCTGTGCCCATGGGAGGTGGGCTCACGGGGGCAGCTGCTGTGGAACAGCTCTGTGAGATGTCCCCAGGGTCTGGGCGTCCCATTGGAGGGGATCCTACAGGATCCCTGCTGAGGTGTCCTCATCAGCTGGTAGGAGGGGTTCGGGGGTTTATTCCTCAGAACTAGGGGCCATGTTATAGGACATTTATTTTCTTTCTCGCAAGTGCAATCATAAGAGATATTTTTTTAGGTAACAAAGTCTTCGGGAAAACAATAAAATCCTGTTGGCACAAGTGCTGGGAAGCAGGTCAGCTGCCAGGAGGAGGAGGAGAGGGCTGGGCTGACGGGGGAACAGCACAGGAGTCTGCTTCTGCTCTTCCTTGTGTGCTAGAGCAGGAGCTGGGGCCATGGCTGGGATCCAGATGGGCGCACAGCTGCTGGGGCGGTCCCCTGAGTTTGGATTCATCCTTTAATCAGCAGTATCTTGATACCAATTTCATGGCTTGAAGTATTTCTTTTTGCAGACTTGTGAGGCAGCTCAGCACTTTCTCAGAGCAGGATTCCCTGACGCTGTTCCCAAACGGGCGTTGTTGGTACTGTAATCACAGAGCCCAGTGTTTAACAAATAACTCCACCAGCTCTTGGGCACGTGCAGATCCTGCCTCGCTTTCCTCAGTAGCTTCAGCCCTGCAGATGTTTGTTCACGTGTGCTGTTGTCTGTGATCAGAGGTGTCTGCTAAGCTCCCAGGAGCACAGTTTGCTCTGTGGCCTCTGCCTGCTGTCAGCATAGCCGGGGTGTGCCCAGTCTGCTCCTCGTGTCCAGTGTGGGCCAGAGCATGGGCACAGGGTGCTCAGAGCCCATCCCAGCCCTTCCAGCCCTGCCTGCTCCAGAGTGCACTCCTGCATCCAGGACAGAAAGGCTCACATCAGGTCTGGGAGCACCCACGGAAATAGTGCATGGGATGTTCACATCAGTATGAAGACTTCGAGTATCAGGGAAAATTTCTCTGTGGAAAGGGTTGTCCAGCCCTGGCACAGCTGCCTGGGGCAGTGCTGGACTTCCCATCCCTGGAGGGATTTAAAAGTCATGTGGATGTGGCTCTTGGGGACAGGGGTTGGTGGTGACCTTGGCAGTGCTGGAGGTGTGATTGGACTCGATGGTCTCAGGGGCCTTTTCCAACCTAAACGATGCTGTGATTCTGTGAGCTGCACTCTTCTGAGCTTTTTTCCTTTTTCCCAGCAAACATTATTGGGTTGTTGCAGACTCACAGGAGCGAGTTGTCTCGCAGAGCCTGTGTGCGCAGCGTGGCTTCTGGAACATTTTGTTTTCAGTTTAGACAACACTGAAAAAGTTGCACTTGGCCCCCAGGAGTCCTAATTAGCTCCGTCAGTGAACGTGAACCGGAATCATTAAATGTGTGCGGTTGGGTTTAGCTAAGGAGGGTTTAGCTAAGGAGGAAGGAACATCAAGAACCACCTGACTGCACATAATTAAGTTTAAAGCATGAAGAGTTAATCCTGCTGTGAATTAGAATTTGTGCCATTTCAGTGTGAACCTCTCAATATATGGGTGTTAAAAGTTGGTGGGAATTAGTGTAAGCTGTTATTGAGCCAAACAATGGGAACAAGCTGAATGCTGGAATACGATTGGGAGCAATACTATTATTAGCACTCGTGTTCCTGAGTTGGTAATGATCTCTTCGACCTGCCATGGGAACAAACGATACGGTAATTAATCTGCTGCATATGGCCGGGCAGCTGCGTTCCGTGAGCAGCATCCCTCTCTCCTGTCATGCATCACAACCAAGCTGCATCCCCGAGCACAGAGTGCTGCCTTGGCCAGAGCCTCTGTGGGGCTGTGGCCCTGCTGCAGGGCTGCTGGGCTGTGGCACGGGGCCTGGCTTAACCAAGGTCCCTGGTGCTTAACCAAACTGAGCACCCGGCTGCTGCAGTGGGGTGCCACCTCCCAGAGCCTTACTGGGAGAATCCGTGTCTCATCAAAGCCAGTTGGGAAAGTCTCCTGTGGATTCCACAGGGCCAAAATATCCCCAAGCTCTGTCACTGCCTTTGTGGATAGAGGACCTCTTCTCATTGTTTCTGCTCTTCCTTCCCCTGGCAGCTGCAGGTGCTGCCCCACGAGCAGCAACCTCTCCAGCCTGGGGGTGCTTCTGCTCCGACATCTCCGCACAGCTCCTGTGGGGAACAAGAGCCCCGTGTTGCTCCCGAGGGTGGCACAGCACGAGGACACTCAGCACTGCAGAATGGGCTGTTCAACCAGCAGCACAAAGAGACAGTCAGTGCAGATCACCCTGGATCAGAGGTGGCACCAGGAATAGAGCACAGGGCTGGTGGCTGTCTGTGTCCTCAGTGACATCGGCGAGGTGCTGTCGTCCCCTCCATCCTCCCTTGTACCTGCCACACTCTGTTTCCTTCCCTCCCCTGCCTTCATGCTGGGCTTAGATCTTGATTTTCCTCTATATCATCAGTTCCATGATGGTATTGAACATTCCCAACCCTGGAAGTGTCCAAGGCCAGGTTGGACGGGGCTTGGAGCAACCTGGCACAGTGGGAGGTGTCCATGGCAGGGGTGGGACTGGATGGGCTTTAAGGCCCCTTCCAAAACAAACCAGTCTGTGAGTCTATGATTCTACTGAAGGTCTCTTGCTTTGTACTTGGGTTTCATGTGCCATTTGTTTCCCCTCAGTGCCATTCCTGGAGGCTGGAGGCACCAGTGTGGTCTCCAAGTAATCCAGTGCTGGCACTGCCTGTGCAAAGCACAACAGGAGCACAGAGCTTGAACAGGGCTCTTGTTCTGTGGTTCCCAGTGAGGAAAAATTGCTGTGGACCAACAGACAGCAGCAGCCTGGGCATATCCTGGCTGACAGCTTGCTGGGAACAGGCCTCAGCCAATTGTGTTTTGTTTGGGAATGTGTAAAATCAGAAAATTAAATGTGCCAGTTAAAAATGTAGGTTTTCTTTTTTGAATGTCTCATTAAAATCTGTTTATTTTGGAGGTATTTAGGTAAAGAAAATGAAAAGAAGGAAAACTACAACCTGCTCCCACTTTCAAGGCAGGTGCAAACCCCACTTGGCCAAGGGCAGTTGTGATTGTGCTCCAGGTGGGGTGGAGTTTTCCCAAGCCAAGGTAGTGGTGTTGGAAAAATGGAGTTGTTTCCTTTGCAGTTGTCATTGAAGCTTTGCTCAGGTCTGCAGGAACACCAGACAGAATTTGGTCTGTTAATATTTTCACTGGGTACAGTTTATTAAAAATGGAAAGTTGGGGCACATGGTGGAGACTGTGGGAGCAGCATGAAAAATGCAGACAGTTTAAATTTGGCCCATCCTCACGTGGAGCAGGGCTTAAAAATGGAAATTGGGGAGGGGAGCACATGAAGTGTATGGTAATTCTTCTATGGGATGAACATGACCTATTTCTGTAAGTCATCCTCGGCTGCCAGCTCTAAGGAATGAAAATGTATTTTCTGAGCAGTGAATAATTTAGCAACTTTGAAGTGATTATCATAGAGGAGAGGCTGGAGCATGGAAGGTGGAGTGCTTTCGGAGCAAAACGCGCTCCTGGGCAGGACAGGAGCACAAACCCTTCTCATCCTTTCAGTTCTGTGAATTCACCCAAAGAAGGTTCCTACTGAGAGAAGATCCAAGATTTAGGCTTGTCTCATCCTCAGGGCACAGGTGAACTGAGGACCTGAGGGTGGGGAGTAGTCTGTAGTGTCAGACCCTCAGAGATGGCTTTGTCACTGAACAACTTTTGTTTAAATCGTGGTTTGAAATGGTTTAAAGAATTAACTTCTGGTTTAATGGTTTCCCTTGTACAGTCAGGACCAGAGGGTAAGCCAAGCTCATGGAAATAAGCAGATTTATTTCTGATATAAACCCTGTATTTATTGCACTGCAAGGTGGGGACACTCACTGGAACTATTACTGTGCCATAAATGTTAAAAAAATCTGTCCTTGTTGTATTAGACAGGATTGAACCATGGTTGGTGCTTTCAAACAGTGCCAGAACAGCACAGCTCAATCGGCCCCTTGCCCAGGCCACGTGTGTTTTATTGGCACAGCCAGAACTGGACCTTATATAAAACCCTAAAGCGGAGCATGGGTGGATGGATGGATGGATGGATGGATGGATGGATGGATGGATGGATGGGGCAGGATGGAGCCCAGCAGCTCAGACAGCCGGGGTGTCCCGTGCCGCTGTCTCCCAGGGCTGTGCCTGCTGGAAACTGCACACAAGGCAATGGAGTTTGCTTGGTGGAATTGCTTCCCATAGAGCCGTAAAACCTGCCATTAATTGTTTTCCTCCTTGTCTTTAGAAGAGAACCCAGCCGAGCTCCAGCTGTGTGTGCCCAGCGTAAGGTGAACCACGCTGGCTGGCAGGTCCCTGTCATAGCTTTTGTCCCTGCACCACAGGCTGCAGGATGCTGATCTTGCCCTGCTCTCTTGGGGAATCCATCCTCCATCACACTGGAGTGGCTGCCAAGGGCAAATCAAATGGGAATTGGCTGTTGGACAGGCTGCCATAGGAGCAGCTGGTTCTGGGACCCCTCTCGTGTCTCGGCAGGACAGTGGCGCTGGTGGTGTCCTCAGGGTGGCAATCCAGAGGCAGCAGCTCTTCAGCAGGTCTTCAGACATATCCTCCTTCCGCCTAAGTCTGGGTTTGCATAAGCTCAGCTGCCAGCCCTGCTAGCGTCCCGCCTCCAGAATTCATCCAGCATCGCTGGATGGGCTGAAATATTTCACAGTTCAGCTGCAGCTCGAGGGTGTAGGGCAGGATTCCTGCTCTAGTGTAGAGGCTGAGGAATGCTGCAGTATCCATATTTTATGAGGTGGCAGGTCTGGTGAGGACAGTTGTGGTGAAGCAATGAGCCATGGGGCCGTTCCAGCCTCTGCAGAGCCCTGGCTGGGAGGGGAGTGCCGAGGACCTGGGCATCTTCCGTTTGCACCGTTACGTGTTCCGGGGGCTGTGGATGATGTTAAAACACAAGGTGGACTTGTAGTTAAGGGAGGACGTCTTTGGATAGGCTGTGGTAACTAAAAAGCATTTATTGGGGTTATGTTTAAGGACATGAGCTGTTGAACGGGGATGCTGTGCGGCTACACACAACATCCCATAAAGGGGGGAAGATCCTGCCTCAAAGGGATTTCTAAATAAATCTCTTTGAGTTTAAAAGATTAAACTGACAGAGGTAAAATTTAGGTTAGATATACAGGAGCAATTCTTCCCTATGAAGGTGGGGAGGCCCTGGCACAGGGTGCCCAGAGCAGCTGTGGCTGCCCCTGGATCCCTGGAAGTGCCCAAGGCCAGGCTGGACGGGGCTTGGAGCACCCTGGGATAGTGGGAGGTGTCCCTGCCATGGCAGGGGTGGCACTGGGTGGGATTTATGGTCCTTCCCACCCAATCCACTCTGGGATTCTATGATTCTATAGGCTGTCTCTGTCAAGTGTCTTTTAATTTAATTTTGAAGATGCTTCTTGAACTTCCACATCCTGAATTTTATTACAGACCTCTAAAACATTTTCTTCATTTTTTCCTCCTCCTTTCTGCTTCATTACAGTCCCCTGTGGACTTCTGCTTCATCAGCTATTAGTAGCAGTTGTCTCATAGAACTGGGAGGACTGGACCTGGCTTCCAATAGTAGTGATGAGTACTTCCTGGAAACAGCGTATATCTTTACTGTCTGGATTTTATTTCTGATTACTAAAGGCTTCTACATCCCTATGAGAGCTCCTTAATTATATTTAAGCTGGGGTTGCTCAGCAAACCTCGGCACTGCAGACCCAGGACGTGCAGAACATGCATAAAGCATGGATGTTTTCCCAGGAATGGGAGTGAACCCAGGCTGACAAACCCCAAACATCCTCTTGTGCTGAGCAAAACTGGTTTTGAATGGAAATGGCAAAGATACCCCAAACTTTTCTCAGCCTGATCTGTGGCATTGAGGGGCTGGCGCGTGTCCAGGGAAGGGAACGGGGCTGGGAAGGGGCGGGAGCAGCAGGAGCAGCTGAGGGAGCGGGGAAAGGGGCTCAGCCTGGAGCAAAGGAGGCTCCGGGGGGCCCTTCTGGCTCTGCACAAGCCCCTGACGGGAGGGGGCAGCCAGGGGGGATTTGGGCTCTGCTCCCAGGGAACAGGGACAGGAGGAGAGGGAACGGCCTCAGGCTGGGCCAGGGGAGGGGCAGGTTGGATATTGGGAAAAAATTCCATGCAAAGTGTTGTCCATCCCTGGTACAGGCTGCCCATGGCAGGGGTGAAGTCCCCATCCCAGGAAGTGTTCAAAACCCGTGTGGCTGTGGCACGTGGGGACGTGGTTTGGTGGTGACCATGGTAGTGCTGGTGGGCAGCTGGACTGGGTGATCCTAAAGGTCTTTTTCAACCTTAAAGATTCTGTGATTCTATAATGGTTTAAGGTTTTGGGTTTTTTTTTTTGTGAGAATGTTTTCCTCCACACCAAAGTATGTTCCCTGTGACCTGGGAGGGTGCTGAGCAGGGCTGGGGTATCCCTGTCGGGATGGTCGGGATGTGAAGCTGGGTGAGGATCTGAGGGCAGGGCTGGAGCTTCATCAGCATTCCAGAGAAGTGGTGAAAAATCCTCAGTTTGAGTATTTTACCAGAAATTCAGATTTCTTTTTTCAGAGGAGAAATGAAAACTTCATTTTGGGTCAAACATTTAATTTTGTGTAACTATTTATTCTTTTAACCTTTTAAAATAAAACTGCAAAAGAGTCTTTATTGTGCTGCTAAGAAGTGCTGGCATGGCCAGTATTGAAAACACTCCATTTACACTTTGTAAACAAATGAATGGAGAAAATTAATTCAGGGTCCTGGTCCAGACAGCTTTACAATCCTTGTTGGATTTAATTTGTCTGAATTACATAGCTTTACAAAGGTGCCTTCTGTTCACTTTGGGGGTTTTAGCAGTCCCAGCCAAGGCCTGAACATGGTACAGGCTCAATCTTTCATGAGGCACCTAAACTCACCCATTCATCATTTCTAACATATGCTGCAGAAACATTAAGTAACATCCAGCAGCTGTTTATTGTGAACGTTATGCTACTAGAAACATGTGCTATAAAGGCTTTTTTTTTCCTATAAAACAATTTTAGTTCCTTGAAATTAAATTTTCTAATCTGTAGAAGTGAGGGGAAAAAAGCAACACCCCAAGTAAAGTGCAGCACTGGGACTGCTGCTGTGAGGCAGAGGCTGAGGGTGCTGCCGCAGCAGCCCTGCCGTGTGGCTGCTCCTGTGGCAGTGCCCGTGCCCCGGGGACAGCCTGCGGTTTGGCACAGCGGCACATCCAAGGAGCAGGGATCAAGCCGGTGCGTGCCTGTCGCTCCTGGTAGGGCTCTAATTAGCAATCCTGTCAGCCCAGATCCCGCGATTCTGTGATCAAACGGCTTCAGCTCTGCTCCACTTCAGACTCGGGGTGCTGCAAGAGTTTGGTTATTCGCCAGGGAGGTTTTATTCCAGCTGCATGTGAAGTTTTCCATCCCACGTTGGTGCTGGCTGTGGCCAGGCGGGTGGCAGGGGCTGCTCCTGGGAGCAGGTGAGCGTGTGTCCAGGTGTGTTGGGGCTGCTCTGGCGGATGTTCCGGCAGCGGCTCCTGCGGCGTTCCTGGGGCAGGAGGGTTGGCTGTGGTGGGTGTCCCTGTCACCTGCCAGCCCGGCACCCTCCTCCTCCCCTCGGCAGTGCGAGGGGACGTGGTGGTCCCTGACCCCGGCCCCGGTGGAGCCGTGTGGCCATCACCCGCAGGTAACCCGGGCGTGTTTGCAGGGGTGGGGGTGAATGCCCGAATAACCTTTGCTTTTCCATTACTGCCACTCTAATTTCCCGGGAAGCTGTTTAACAAGAGGTGCTGCCGTAAAATGGACCATTTACCAGGGGGTTTTGCCGAGAGGCAGTGCCCTTCTGGAAATACCAGCCGTCCACGTGGCAGCACAGGGAAACAGAACTATCTTTGGTGTTGGCCCTGCGGCACTGGTCACTCATTTCGGGTGGTGGGGGCTCTGGCGAGCATCCGTGGGGCTGCCCCGCAAACACTCGGCACCCCGAGCTCCGGAGGCTGATTGCTGTGAGAGCTCTGTGTGTGGAGCAGCCCCGGTTGCCCAGCAGCCCGTGTTTGTGCCATCCTCATCTCCCCTGCTTTTGGCCAGGACCACCACAAACTCATTTAGTGCTCATTAATCTGCACCAGCCAGGGCTCGGCTGGGTGGTTAGTGGGGGACCTGTGGCCTCCCTGGGTTGTTGCTGCACAGTACCATGTATTCTTCTAGCAGAAACAGCCCTGGTCAAGCAGGGAGCACAAGGGCTGAGGTGCTGGGTTTCCTCCTCCATCTCCAGTGCCTCCTGAGCTCGCTGATGGAGATCAGATGAGCGCAAAACACTCGCACTCCTTGGAAGGGCTCCTGGCCAACACGGGCAGTACTTTTTTGCTAATTAGGAATGGTTTCTGGCCAATGCAAACATTTTTGTACCGAATATCAATAATCCAGTCTTCCTAAACTGACTTAGCAGTTGTTTTGCATGATGCATTTGATTCCTTATGGAGTTGCAGGGATTCATTTTTAATTATACAATAACTCTCTGTTTTAACATGACTTCAGAGTTGCTTCCTAATAGTAGGTTTGAATCTGTGGTTTCTGAAGGGTCTCATTTATAGCACTGGGCTGGCATTGTACCTTTAATTTCTTTCATTATCTACCACAATTCCCTGGATTCCTGGGTAGTTAATGCTCACTTGAGATTCCTGACAGTCACATTACACTGCACTTCCATTTTCCTCACCCATGTAATCTTTTCTGTGGATATGAATAGGCAAAACAGATCAGCCCGAGATGCTGGAGACTGAACATGCTGCTTGTGCTTTCTCCGGGGGCAGAAGGGAAAGCAGTGGTTTCCTGCACTGCATGAACCCTGTGGTTAGAGAAAATGGGATGCCTTGTGTTCCAAGGGCTTCAGGCTCGGGAAGGGCTGCTGACACTGCTCCCCACTGCCCTTTGCTCCCTCTCTCCATCGAATACCTCTGCATCTCCCCCCACGTTGCTTTGCCTCATCTCTGAACTCAAATCTCAGTTTTGATCTTCCCCGCGTTCCCAATTCACCCGGGTTGATCCTGCAGTTTGAAAGCTTTTCCTACTGAGTCCTCCCATCCCTCCTGCTGTCCTGCCCCTCTCCCCTACGCTGTTCCTGGCAGGCTCATCCCGTCTTTGGGAATGTTCGGAGCTCTCCGTTCGCGGTGGTGCTGCCGTTTCCCTGCCGGACTCTGCTGCCGTGCGCTCCTCTGCCCCGCCACCCTGCCCAGCCCAGCCCCCGGCTCCAAAGCTGCTCCACATCCCCACACCTCTTCATCCTGCTGGTTCCTTTCCTTTCCCCTGCCCTCCCCGCCGTTCCCGGTGCCCGTGCCCCCCACCCCACACCTGGCACCCGCTCCCTCCGCGCTGCCCGGGCTCACCGGGGTGGCCGCACCGTCCTGCGTCAGTGCCCGTGTGCCTTGGCTTTGGAGTCGAGGCCAGAACTCTCTTTCCTGCCAGATGAAACTCTGGGCATTTTGTGGCAGCAAGCTTGCGGTTTCTGTGGCCACAATTTAATGTTTCTACATCAATTACTGGGGTGCTTCTTCCTGCTACACTGCTGTAAGACAGTGGGTAGAGAAATGCTATTAATTAAGCCAATGTGTAGAAATACACTGATAGAAGGTAGATCGTGTCATACTACCACGACACATTTGCTGTTACAAGACTCAAAAAATAATTTCTTAGGTCTTTAGTGTTAAAGAGAATAATTTTTTGAGTTAAATGTCCCTGTTGATATTAATGAAGTTGGAAAACATGCAGATAAAAAGTAAAAGACTGACTTGAACCTTAAAATGTGATTTTTAGTTTGCTGATTTCCCCAGATTTGAAGGTTTTGGAGATCAGGTTTACTAACTGCATCCTACTTCACTATCCTCCTGCTGTTGGTCCTGATGTTGAACCCTCATGGGGTATCCACTGTGTATCTGAAGTTTTGTTTTAGGTATCTTGCAAATAAATTCAGAATAAACAGCAAAAAATAATGAAAACATCCATAGTTTTAAAATAGTGAAGACAAAATCCTCTTTTTATGTGTCTCTCATCCTTCTGTCTAAAGAATTTTTGCAGAGAAATGTCCTCTTCATTCTCTCTATTTTGCTGGCAAGTGGAAGCTGTGCATCCTGCCTGCTTTATCCCACAGTACATCTTGTGATGACAATGAGATCTTAATTACAGGGATGTCAGTGCAGCACCTGGCACTGTTGTGCAGTGGGCAGGGCTGGGCTGCGTGAGGTTTGGGGAGGTCCTGCGGGTGTGTGGAACCCTGCCACCCACTCCTGCCACCCACCCCTGCCACCCCTGCCACCCTGTGCTCCTGGAGCTGGAGAACAAAGGCACGGCACACGGAGCAGAGCCAGGCCACCGCATTTATCTTTGTTTGTGATTCATGGTTTGTCACTGGGTGCCAGGGAGAGCCAGGAAGGAGCAGATGGCAATGCCAATGTCTCATGCCCCGGGATCCCACTCCCCTGCGAAGGTGCTGCGTTGAGCAGGAGCTGCTGGAGGAGTGCATGGAACAATCAGTGCCCTGTTCCTGTGGGAGCCGAGGCAGTGCCATGGGGGCATTGCAGCACAGCAGAGGGCATTGGGCTGGCTGTGACCGGCAAGGCAGCTCCTCACATTTGCACATTGCCGAGGGGTTTGGAATGGTATGGAATGGAACAGAAGAACTGGATATTTTCAGCGGTAAGGGACCTGCTAGTCCTGCTCTCCTAGACTCATCTAGTCCCGTGGCGTGGTGCTTCAGGACTGCCCAAAGCTAAAGCTAAAGCTGTTGAAGGCATTGCCCAAAGGGCTCCTGAACATTGACAGGCTCAGGTCACGACCGTGTCTCCAGGAGGGCTGTTCCAGGGCTGAACACCCTCTCGGCAAGAAACGCTTCCTAAAGCATCCGGGTTTCCAGGTCCCGCTCGCCCTCTGGTGAGTTCCTCCCGTTTGTCCTCAGGCCAAGGCCGTTTCTGTAGCTCCAGATTGTGGCTGTCGGAGCCGTGCTGCAGCCGGAGCAGTGGGGGAGCAGGGCCTGTGAACAGGCAGCAGCTGTCACCTCCTGCTCGCTGCCACGAGAGCCTCCACTGGCGCCTGTGACTCAGGCTCGTACCAGTCACCCCCAGATAATCAGCTCTTCTGGCTGTGGGTGAATGACAGCTTTCTCCTGTCAGCTCACAGAGCGGAGCCTCTGGAGCATACGCACTTGTTCCAGGCAGGTTCAGGATTTCTATTTTAGGGATAATCACATATTCTGTAGTGATAAGTTAACATTTTTAGTAATCCAGTGTGTTGTGCACAAAAAGCAAAACACTGCTACTATGATTTTCTTCTTCAAATGCTGAGATTGCTTTTGCTTTATGAGGATGATGGAATCATTTACTTACATAGAATTGTCAGATTGCTTACTGAATCCTGCAGAAAATACTGGAACACGAAAACCAGTCAGTGCATCATCTGAACAACTTCCCATCAGCAGAACTGTGTATTAATTTATTAAAAGTGACATCTCTGCTGATAGGTTTGAGGGCCTGGTGAATATTCATATCTAGGTTTGTTTCCTGCCTGCTGACTTGAGCAGGC
Source organism: Atrichornis clamosus (assembly GCA_013400975.1). Classification (NCBI taxonomy): domain Eukaryota; kingdom Metazoa; phylum Chordata; class Aves; order Passeriformes; family Menuridae; genus Atrichornis; species Atrichornis clamosus. Next base: position 38,972 of record WBMZ01002346.1, read on the forward strand.
TTCCCAGATCGGTTGTAGTCATGGATACATGGAAATGACACTTTGGGGTTTGTTTTCTCAGCGGCAAAATGCTTTTTTACACAATATTCCAAACATTATAATAGAGAATTGTCAGAAGCTGTCCTCCTGGTGTGATGGCAGATCATGAGCACTTGCCTATGGTTTAATTGCCAAGAAAATGCTGCCCTACCAAGGGGCTCACTGTAGATGGGCATCCTCTTGGAGCACTTCTTAGTGATGGGAGGTCAATCAATGGATTTGATTGCATGTGGAGAACATTCGATCTGTTGCCCCAAATGCTTCAGCCAGAAGATTTCAGACAGAATATTTATGAAGCTGTAGCTGCAGTTTCGCACTGCTCACTGCAGCCCCTCTAATAGGGGTGGTAGGAAATTCCTCAGTGAAATCACTGCTTAAGTCAAAGGCCCATGGAGAAGGGAGGTGCTGAGGAGATGACACACCACCCATGGAGCTGAGCCTTTCCCCCTGAGCCTTGGCAGAAGCCTGGGTGGACACTGGTGTCCCCACGGGGTCTGTCATGGAGCTGCCTGGAGAAACCTTGGGGAGACCACTGAATCATTAAGGTTGGAATAAACCTCCAAGATCATCAAGCCCAACCTTTGACCAAACCAAGTAAACCTGCACCAGTCGTGGTGCATCAGCCCTTCAGTGTCGTTGGGGGAGTGGACTGGGAGTGTGGGGAGATTAGGAGTACGAGCTGGCCCAGATTCTGTTTTCAATTTCATTTGGCAAAGTTTTCTGAGCTCTCCTGCAGAAAATGTCCCACAAAAGTGACAATAACAATATTTTGGATATAAGCCTAGCACAAAAGGGTAATAGGAACTCCATGGGCATGCGTGGGCTCTTGATTCATCCTCAGAGATGACAGATGTGCATTTATTTAAGATCTGGGAGTGGGACTCGTAATATTTATAGTGAATTCTTTGCTCCCACTCTTCCTGAGTGATTCTGGTCTCTGCTGTCAGTCAAACATGGGGTCAGTGCTCACTGTTGACCACCTCATGCTGCAAACCCCCAAGTCCAAGCCAAGAATTTCTGTTCATTCTGTTCATCAGACATCTGGTGAGGAATGCTGAGGATCCCCTGCATGGGCAGGGTCTCATGGTAGAACTGTCAAGGGCTGACAGATGTATCTGAGCAGGTGAGCTCAGTCCACCTCCCCTCTTCTTTTTTATTTAAAACTGATATTAAATTAGATCACAGCAGTACTTTAGTATAAAAATGTTTGCAACAGCAGCCAATCAAGGCAGTGGCTGAGCTGTTACAGCTGCACGATCGTTCCTTGTCATTGCTCCTCACCCTGGCTCTGGAAAAAACAATGGATCTGGTCCAGAAGGGTCTGCACATGAAGGGAGTGGAAGGCCGTCCCTGTCCTCTAAATGCTGTCTTTCGGCAGCACCAGCACCAGCCCAGCCAGTGCTGGTTGTGCACAGGAGGCCAGGGGCAGGGGGTGTGGGGCA
>WBMZ01002347.1:0-21616 GCA_013400975.1 Atrichornis clamosus
CAAAAATCTGTAGACTTTGAGGGTAAAAGCAGACTGAGATGGTAGAATAAAAGGGGATCAGGACTTGTAGCTTTCTCCTTTTTATGCAATTCCATTTGGGAGTAAATTATTAATAACCCATTGGGCCAAAGACAAGGAATAGAGATTTTTAACATTGTGATTAGGACCTAATATATTAAGGACCTATTATGTCCTATATTAGGACCTATTATATTAAGTCTGTACTTCAGCTTGGACCCAAGTTCTCTCTGGCATTTCTAACTTGTTCAAAGATAATTAACAGTTGACTATACATCATAGTAATATATCTAATGTTTCTAAAAAATCCTCTTCCTTTTCCATCTAGCACTACAGGAACAGAGAGTTTAATGACAAACCAATACACATGTGAGTTTCTGTGCTAGTCAGGCACATATTTGCAACATCCCTACTAATTTATTTTGCTACACTGTGATCTATTTGCAATATACTGACATGCAATAAAGCAGAGGATGATAATTTATCAACAGCTTAACTTTTTTCTTCAATAATTTTTGGTAATTTTTCATCTAACAACTGACGCATCAAGTGCTCCAGCTGACCTCTAAGGTAAACATCCAAACCAAAAATCTTATTGTAACTTCAATTTCCTTATGCAAAATAAAACACATTTCACTGAAGAGCTAAATAAACCACTAACGAGACACAGTTTCTTTAACACATTTCACTGAAGAGCTAAATAAACCACTAACGAGACACAGTTTCTTTCATGACAGATTAATTGCTTTGTGAATACAAGAGAAGCAGTAGATATATTTTAATTTTCATAAGTCTTTGATAGTTCAGTTTTCATATGCAAGCTAGAAAAATATCTAGATGAAATAACTATATATTGGATGCAAAATGTGTAGCTATGGAAAGAAGGAACAAGACAGGATAAAGCTGATTTTCCTCCTACCCTCTAAGAAATCTTAATAGAACTATGCCTGTACTGATGATTGTGTTGATTGTTGTTGAAGGTGAAGTTTTAATTTGTTGGAATAAATTTAAATAGTATATAGATTCATTACAGTGTGCTAGAAATTCCAAGAATAATCTGACATGTCATAACTACCAAAGACATTTGTATAAGTGGACAAGAATGTAACCCTTTACCTACTTAGCTATAGATTACACTCAGTGCTGTAGGACTTCAGACTTTCTAGTCTTGCAGCAAGTGTTACGGCTAACATCTGCGTCATGTTTAGCTTTTCAGCCTCACAAGCAGGGGTCTTTTACTTTTTTGTTTGTTTGTTTGTTTGCTTGTTTTTTGGGTTTTTTGGGGGGGGCTTTTTGTTGGTTGTGGGAGATTTTTTTTAATTACTGGTTATTTTTATACCTGTTTCTATGAATTTAAGTAAGACAAAGTTAATGAAATACATCTTGTACTTGGAGAAGCAAAGAAATTCCGTGAAGTAATGTGGTCTTTAATTGCGAGCAGATATTGAAAATAGTCTATCTTCTAGATTTTTTATTATTTCCCTTGAAAACTTCTGTCATGCCAGAGCATGATACTAACAGCCCCAATCTTTATTACAAAGACACAGAGAGTCTTTGATCTGATCCCCAGTCACTGAAGTCAGTGAAAATAAAACGGAGACAATATATTTGACTAAATTCTGGTCCATAAAGTGATCTGACAGCATGACTCACAGATCTCTTGTCTCCCATATCATTGAAGAAATGCTCTGCTGCATACCAGCCCAGCTGGAGTTTTACAAAACATTAAATACAATTGAGAGTTTGCCATACAAGAACTACTTGCAAAACACTGAAGGGACAAAAGCAACCATAAGTGCTGCTGAGTTGGTTTAAATGTTTTGTCCTAGTGCAAATTTAGATTACAATGTAGATGGAATAGTAGCTTTGATTACATAGCATGTAACCTAGCTTAATACTTCGCATGCTTCCAAGAAACTAAACCCTTGCTTATGGGAAGTAGTTGTTTACAGTCAAAATATCCAAAGTTTTTCATTTCAATTGGAATGCTGAGTATTTAAAAGAAAATTTTATCCTGTTCTTCTCAAGGGTGATCCTAGTTATGCATGACACTCTTCTAATAACCAGAAGATAGACTTGCAACTTTTAGGCTGTAGATCTTCCAAGGGTTCAATGTATCTTGATTAATGAATGTTCTGAGCTCTGGAAATGCAGGTGAGTTGTTGCTTACTGGATATAAATAGAATGGACCTATGATGTTCAAGAAGATAATAATTCCCATCGCATTTTGCCCTCAATTCTGTTGAAGACTGTGGACATACAGGATCCATGAAGCAATGTATACCTCTCTGTAGCTGTCTGGTGTTGGATTTGCCTGCGCTGATGGAAGGGTCCCAAGTCTACAGGAAGGTTTTCCTGGTCTATAGAACAGTTTCAGTATGAACTTTGAGGAACTCATTATAATTCATGTTGTCCTTATGAGCATTCAGTTCTTTCTAGAAGTACTTGAGCTATTGAAAAAGCCAAAGGGTTTAGATTGTGGGGGTTCAATGGGGCAGTCAGAGGTAGCTGCTGTGTACCCCAACCTGTCTCGTTAGAGGGACAGATCGGGTGCAGGTTCGCCTGCTAGCTCGCCCCTCTTTCTGCCCTGCGCTGCTGGTCGGCGCTGGTGGCACGCACCCCACACCCTATGGCGGACAGCTCAAATTACCAGAGACAAGGAGTCGGGAGGGCGCTCCGCTCACCGAGTTCCACGGAGAGATGGTTTATTCCTGGAAGCATGGACGGGCGAAGAGAGCGAGGCACGTGGGGACGCTGCTTTTATGGAGGGGTCTGAGGGCACAGGGGCGCTACAAAGGTGGAGACGGGGAAGGGAGCAAGTGAGCAGAGGGAAGGGGCAGGGCAGAGGACCGGGGCAGGAAGCAGCCACACAGGCTGCTGGGAGAGGTAGTTTTAATCTTATCTGAGGGGCTGGGGGGGTGAGGTTACATTCCAACTGCAAGGACTTGTGGGCGAGGCCTTTCCTTTGAACAGATATATTTTTCAAATGCCTGAGTTTTTCCACCAGCTGGACTCAGCCGCTTTCCCTGGTTCACCGGCTGGTCCAGTGGCCTCAACAAGCTATCACCACTCCTTCCTTATTCTGACTATGGTGTCATAATAATGCAGTCTACTGTGTACACTATCAAGACAAGGGGTTGATGGAGGCAAAATATATAAATGGAGGAGGCTAGTGAACAAATATAATGGTTGATTGGATTGTCAGCTCTTCATCCAGTGAGAAAAATATCAAATCTGAGACCAAATTTTGATGAAACTGGACTAGTGTCTTGTTAAGGATCCTTCAGATGTCATTTGACAAAACTAGTAGAAACTGATGGAACTGTGGCTTTGGAGCTGGCTCAGATTTAATTTTCTTTCTTGAGAGCTGAAGGTTTTGCTGTTGACTCAACAATAGATGGTCAAAGAAAGCCTATGTCTCTAATGTCCTTGATTTTGAAGTCTGGGATCAGACTCAGCCCACTGGCTTAACCATAAATCATATTAGAAATCCTAATGAGGCAAAGGAAGAGATGGCTTTGGTGTTTTTCTTCTTACATCCTTGCCACATTTAGATTCTCTTAACACAAAAAAAAAGAAAAAATATGTAATATCTCCACAAAAGGTTATGGACATCAAGCTGTATGTGTTTTTATACTAACTGCAGAATAATGAAAAAGACACCATTTAAACTTCGATAACTTTCATGTTCAATACTAGAGCGCAACAGATAAATTGGCAGTAAAAATAACAAACAAAACATATAAAACAGCTATCAAAAAGATTTTGTCCAACGCACATCTAAAAGCCATTCAGATATGTCAACTGTAAACAACTGTATGTTTAGTTAATTTTTTTCATTTAAAGAGACAACGTTGTACATATTTTCTAGATATAAAAAAAAATATACATATGCAAATTATAGTCATTGACAGGATGCTATGCATAATGCATTATCAGCTTAATATTCAATTAGTACCAACACTTATGGCCCATTGGAAATAGACAATGCTAACAAGTTTATATGCGTTGAAGTAACAATAAACTGCCTGAGGTGTAACTGAAAATGAACAAATGTGCTCAAAGTGCTAACTAGCATTCAGCAAAATATTGCATAGAAAACAATTGTGTTGAAATGGAAACTAGTCCAGTAGTCCAAACTTTACAGGATTTGGCAAATACTGCTATTGCAGAACATACTGCAAGTAGGTGTCCCAGACCAGATCCTTCTTCCATTTTGGCATTTTGCCATCTTTACTGAAGACATTGCTAAAACAGGGTCAATCTCTAACTGGAAGAATCTTGTCATTGGTTCAATGATAGACCATGCTTTAAAGTCCTTGAGTTTTGAAGTCTTGGATCAGGCTCAGTTCACTGGCTTAACCAGAGATGATGTCTAGAAATCATGGTAAGGCAAGGGAATAGATGTCCTTGGTATTTTTCTTCTCATGTCCTTGCCACAAGTAGTGTTTTTTTACGATTTTGTAAATTTCTCAGAATGTTACCAGTATTAGCCATTATTATAAATCAAACCCTCAAATAATCTTACTCATTTTGTAGTTGTATCATAGACTGGAACACAGACGTTTGGTAGGATATATATTGAAAATTCCTTGATCAGCCTGGGGGTTTTTTTGATGAACATGACTGCATGATTGTATTTATAATTTATACACCTTTTAAAAAGTTGCATTTTCAAACTTGTATGCTAATAATACAATAGACTCCAGGCAATTCTAGTCCATGAGTTAACATGCTTGAAAGGAAGAGAAAAGAAGTGGATCAGCAGCCACGAAAGTACAAGCACTTGTTGAAAAGAACAAGCAAGGTGCTGGCTCAGCTTCAGTCTTAATTGCACAAGATAGAACATATTGAACAGGCTCCAGCCTCAGTTTAACTGTGTAACTATATAAGAGCTGAGCTATGTAACTATTTAAGTCAAGTCAGGAACATAAACAGTTGCAATTACAGCTCCTATAAATCGTTGCAAAGAAGAATATAGAGAAAACATAGATCCATTGCTTAATGAGAAAGATGAATTAATGAATCATGATACAGAGAAGACTGGCACAATTGTGACTGTTAGATAACAGGGTTGTGCACAAAAGAACAACATAATAGAAACACAGGTCCAAATAGAAAAGTCATACGTTAAAGACTGTGCGCTTAGTGTAAACATTGTAAGTCAGAATGACTAGCTTAAATTCACTTTAAAGATCTGAAAGAATTACTTGAAACAATTAGATCTATTACTTATTTTCAAAAGTGCAGAGAGAATGTACAAGGTCGTATAATGTAGAACAATTTCAAGGAAAAGAACAACATACCAAAAAAATTTAAATCAGTAGGTTATTGTCAGTACAAAGAAAAATATTGTAATATATTTTAAAATAATGAATTTATAAGAATAACTTGAGAAAAATAAAAAATATTTATGAGGAGAGTAAATTATATCATACCAATCTAATTTCTCTAGTCAACAGAGTTGCTAGACTTGTGGATGAGAAAAAGAAATTAGAAATGATCTGTCTTGACACAACATTTGAGACAAAATATTCCCAAGACCAAACTAAGAAGCCATGGACAGATAGAAATAAATTTAAAACTTACTAAACCCTATTTACCTACAACTTGATGTGAAACTGGAAGGATATTTTAAGCAAGATCACATTGGGAGATTTCCCAAGTACTTTTCAATAATTTTGTTAATGACTTGATTGAGGAATACAAAGTGCATTTCTACAGCTTTGGTACAGCATCTCCTCATGAAGGAAAACAGCATGAGCTCAGAATGACTCTGGGAAAGTGTCTGATACCAATACAAATAAATTTTGTAAAGGCAAGTTTATGTTCTATGCTTACTGAAGAAAAGATTCAGAGTATAAATGCAAAATGGTGCTTAAATGGCTAAGCAGTCATACAATGTTTAAAAAATGGCCTGAAGTTATGACGGACTACAAATTTAAGAGCTATCAGGATTGTGACACTAATAAAAAAGGTTAGATAAAATTCTGAAATGTATTAAAAAGAATGTCATAAATAAGGCATGACAATTATTCTGCTCCTTTTGAAACTGAAAAAGCCTTCAGGAGTGTCTGATAACAACTTTAGGGCAAAGTAGTTTTAGAAAGGTGCAAAACAAATTGGAAAACCAAGGGAGAGTCACTAAAATATTTCATCATTTTGATTTTCAGCGGGAGTGATTTAGGTGTCATGCAAAATATTTTAATTCCAAGCACAGTAATAGACCAGAATATTTTATTTACATAGAAATTGTAAAATACTTTTCAATGAAGATTTTTAGAGATGTATCCATAAAAGGAACTGGAGTCTATTCAACACATAGTTTGAAAAGATGAAGATGAAGAAACTCTTGAGAGATTTGTATTCCCCTGATGCTACAGTATTTTGCCTTACTGTCATCTTCCACCTACTTCTGAAATGTCCATGCTTCAATGATAGTATTCAAAAAAATTATGAAGAGTTTTTTTGATTACACCTTCTGTAGATTATCATCATCTCTATGACCTTCTATATAACATAAACCATAAAGCTACACCAGTGATTCCTATGGGATATGTACTTTGTTGCTGAAATGTATCTCAATTCCATATTTGAATTCCTGAGATATACTAATACCCTAACCAGGTGGGTTTGATACATTTAATCAATCCTTTACACACTCCTTTTACTCTGAACAAGGAGACACTTCCACCAAGACTGCCTCCAGCCAGTCCAGGAGGACTACCTCCTCCTCTCTGAGTTTATCCTATCTATCTAATGAAGAAGTACAAGATAATGCTACATTGTAGATTGGTCTAAAGATCAGGACAGAGAACAAGTAGTGCCACACTAGTGATAGGTTCAAAATACCATCCCAGCCACTTCTGAAATAAGAGCGTTACTCTAAAAAGTGTTTTATAGCTTTCTAGTATGATATGGACTGTAACTTTGCTCTATTTCCTCTCCATCTCTGCTGTTTCTTAAGAATCTTGGGCCAGGAGAAGATCCTGATAGGAGGAGAAGCAATCTAATATACCGAGTGAAAATTTGAGATACTGCAGGGTTAGGCAGAGGTTTCTACAGCCTCTACAGGTTGCAAGAGGCTTTGGTTTAAGCAAAGTTTGAGAGTATGGTAAGACCTGGGCAGTTCATTGCAAAGAAAAAAGTTGCTACCTTGACTAAAACAAATGCTAGATGCCAAAACTCACCAGAAAGAGAAAGCGGAGGGGGCGGCAGGGAAGGAAAAGGAAGGGCAATTGTTATTAATCTTTTTGGATTGGTGTTGTCTAGCCATTTTGAGTTTTCAGTCAAGAGATTCTTAGGAAAATGAATGGGAATACATGACACAATTCATCTACTGACACCCTATATTCTCCCAACTGTTTTCAGGTCAAGCAATTTCCTGATGTTTTATTATTTGTCTATTTAATAACAACCATTGAATCTCTCTTTCATGTTCTTATTAAACCACTTTCTGAACCTTTATTTTAAATTATCAATTTTAAAAAATCTATTTAAAATTATTCTAGGTTATACTGCAATAAAAACCTAGTTTTTTTATTGGGCTCAAGGGCTTGTTTTAATTTTGGTTCCATAAATATCACCATTGCAAATTATCCTGATATCTTCACGATCCTGTTCACAAAGCAAAGAAAATATGACCAGAGATAGTTAAATATCAAGTAAGAAAAGTAAACATCTAATTCAGATTAAAATGGGATCATCTAAACTATCTAAACTACTTTTTTTACTAGTGAATGATTGTTCCTGATATGAAATTTTATGTGTGCATTTAATCTAGATAACATAATATTTCATTTTCTACCACATCTTCTGAATTTAACCTTATTGTAATGGATTTCATAAGAAGGTTGTTGTTTCCTGGTCCAAAGCTGTATAGTCAATGCTATACATCTTGTTTACTTCTCTTATCCCTGAGAACCCAAAATCTATGAAAAAAGTAATCTGGAATGCAGCAGAGGTGGCAGTTTTTGATTTAGTTTCCCACAGGCTGAAACTGTAGAGAAAGAGTAGGAGAAAAAAGGAATTTAAAAATTCCAACTTAATATTGTAGTTTGTTTTCATATACCTTGTTTACTGCATAGAAGGAAATAAAACATACATGAAATAGAATGATTAAAAGAACATGACTTTGTGGTGGTAAATTTGTTTCATTTTTGTGACACACTTACTGAGCAGTAACATCTGTTCCTTGTCTGTTAATATAAGAAAAGTAATCTTGCTCAATACTGGTAAAAAGAAAATTACATCAAGACAAATTAAAATCAGACATATGCTTATTGAAGGATATTCTGAAAGCTACCTGTTTTGGTGAACATTTTTCATAGAATCACAGAACCATTTGGGTTGAAAAGGACCTTAAAAATCATCTAGTTTCAACTGCCCCAGCATGGTGTAGTGGTTTGGCCTTGACTGGGTGCCAGGTGTCCACTAAGGTGCTCTATCACTCCCCTTCCCAGTGGGACAGAGGAGGGAATAAGATGGAAAACAACTCATAGGTTGAGATAAAAGCAGTTTATTAAAGCAAAGAAAAAGGACAAGCAAAAGTTGGCATGCGCATAAGCAAAGGGAAAAGTTAATCTCTACTTCCCATCAGCGAGCGATGTTCAGACACTTCCCGGGAAGCTGGGCCTCAGCACACAGAGTGGTTTCTCCAGAAGGCAAACATTGCAGAGTAACAATTGACCCCCCCCTTCCTCCTCTCTCCTTTAGCTTTTATATCTGAGTTGACGTTACATGTTATGGAATATCCCTTTGGTTGATTTGGGTCAGCTGGCCTGGCTGTGTCCCCTCCCAGGATCTCACTCACTCCCAGCCCTCTTGATGGGGGAGAGAATGTCAGAGGGGCAGTGCTGCTCAGCAGCAGCCAAAACACTGGCGTGTTATCAACACCCTTCCAGATACCAGTGCAAAGCACAGCACTGTGGGGACTGCTAAGGGAAAGGTCAACTCTGTCTCGGTCAGACCCAATACACATGGGCAGGGACATCTTCTGCTAGACCATGCACCCAAAGCTCCATCCAACCTGGTCGTGACACTTCCAGGGATTGGGATCCACAGCTTCTCTCGGCAACCCGTTCCAGTGCCTCACCACCTTCAGAGTAAAGAATTTCTTCCTAATATCTAATCTAAACCTGCTCTCTTTCATCTTAAAGCCATTCCCTTTGTCCTATCACTACATGCTCTTGTAAAAAGTCCCTCTCCAAATTCTAAGATCTAGGATTCTCTGCAAGACATCAGTAAATTATGTTTTCCAAAAGTTTATTATTCTTACTGCTTTTCCTGGATTCTGGCCTAGGACAGGGGCTCAGATAAGAGGCATTATAATTCTACTTCAATTAGTATGTCTATACTGTGAAAATGGCATACTCGTATATGCATTACAGTGCACACACTATGTTAACATTGCAGCAGCATATTAGTATTCATTGTCATACCCTGGTGCTCCTATGGCCCCACTTGTTTTAAATGGAAAAATTTTGTTGCCAGTTTCAGTTTATTATAAATAGCTTCCTCAAGCCTGCCAGAACTACATCTGTTTCATCATGACTGAACTTCTGTAAACTGTCTTCCTAATCCCAAACTTCTTCAGTCAGGAGATAGACCATTACCTGCTCAAATGTACATCAGCATAAAATGATCCAAATATCAAGTTTCCTGGTCTAGCAGAGTTCACAGTGGTGGATGACAGGGCTGAACTGCATGTCATTCTGTCCAAGACAGAGTTCCTCCTACAGTCTGAGCCCATCCAAGGAGTTTAAAAAAAATAAGTGGGTCCAGAGGAGGCCATGAAGATTAGAGGGCTGGAACACCTCACCTATGAAGACAGGCTGAGAGACTTCAGCCTGGAGAAGAGAAGGCTTCAGGGAGCAGCCCTCCAGTACTTAAAGGGGACCACAAGAAATCTGCAGTACTTCAATGATGGTACAGTTCTGACTCAGTCTATTTGGGATTATGGTACTAGGTTTTTAAAAGAGTTGGACTGTTCTTTATTTGCTGCTGGACTGATTTAGAAGTATCATCTTCAGGTTTTCTTTCATGTTTTCTGGATTATTTCCCATGAACACTCTTTAAAGCATCTTTGGCTGAGTTACACTGCCAAAGAATATATATTTGTGTATCTCCTGGAGGTTTCTTCCCACTTCCTAATTTAAGATATGACACTTTATTTAAAGTTGATATTGTACATTACAGTCCCTAGCTGTGATGGGCATTTTGAAACATAAATCTTACTAAGTCCTCCCAAAAACAGAACTCAGGCCCTTGGGTAAAGTTTAGATGTGAATTTCATAGATGAGACAGATATACAAGTTTATAGAAAGCACATGCAGGTCAGTGTTCATAAATAGCCAATTCGGAATCATTCAGAATTCATCATGGTGATATAAGCCAGCACAAAGATTCATATGCACATTTTTCAGGTTTTCAACATCTGTTGCTTAATATATCATGAACACTAGTCAGCACAGCTCATCAGTTGGTTTTCCAGCATTTACAGTAGCTGACTGATCAAATCAATGACTTTTGTTTACTCCATTCAACTTGGCACATTACTTTGATTGTCATGAAAAAGAAAACATATGCTTTGTTTTATTATTCAGTTTAGCATTATGGAAAAATTCTTGGTTTGGACAAGGTATCTACCAAGTTAACTGGATTCCTGTAAATGGCCTTGAATTCACTTGTAATTGTTTAATCTAAAACTTCATGACCTAAAATGGGCATCTACTGTCTAGTGGAAGTTCTCACAAAAATGTAGTATTTTGATATCATGCAACTCAGGGGTTTTAATTGAAAAATAGGGAAAAGTTCTAATAAAATTTAAAAGAGGAAGGATTTATTTTTATTGAAAAATGTATTCTGTGACAGAGCATTAAAAAAATATTTATTTCTAAAAATTTTGTTGGTATATGTACTGACATAAACTAGTATAGGAATGTCTTGGTCTCAATTATCCCCTTTTGCTATGATATTTAACACTCATTTAATATCTTTCCTTTACAAGACACTCTACAAACAGTAAACTAAATGTAAGGTTTTACTTACCTGTTTTTGGTCATCTTTGTGGTCCTGTGTGCAGTTGTACTGCACTGTACTTAACTGTACTTAACTTCTTGCGACCTGGGGATCCACTTATGCTAATATTTCTTAAATTGTGGAAAGTGGTTTACTAGTATCTGTGAAGAAATTTGAAAGTGAAGTATGGTTTAGTTATTCACAGACTCTCTGCCAGTTTAGCTCTCAGTGGAATAGAAAAATACAGTGATTTTCTCCTCCTTGCTGTAATCCATAAGTCAATAAAATCAAGATTATTTAGAAAAATTGAATACACTTGGAAATGACACTTCATTTTCTTATACTTGAACTTTTTGAGAGGCCTCAGAATCATAACTGAGATGGCAGAGTGAAAATGGCATTTGCAACAAGCAGGGAGTGAGTGAAAAAGACAGAAGTCAAGCCCCTTGTAGCCAACTGAAAGCCAAGGCCAACTAGAATAGTTGTTGCAGTTGTAAATGTCAGTCCCAGCTGTACTATGAAGTGATGCATCAAAAAGAATAAATTATATGCTAACCTTGGAATCATGCGTAGAAAAGAATTGGCATTTTTACCTCATTCAGACATTTTTTCATTTTACACTTTTGATTTCTCACTTGGACTTCTGAGCTAGTTATTGGCTTCCAGAGCTGAGAGCAAATAAAAATGGACATGTACTCAGTAGGCTGTAATATATGACTACGGGGAAATGTTTCTGTGAGTAATCAATTCCAACTTCTCCAAGTCTGACAGGAAAATCTTCTCTCTAAACCTTTATTCCTCAGCCTGCCAACACCTGAGACAGTACATATCTGTCAAAGTATCTAAAATTAATTACACATAACTTTAAATCTTTGGTTTTTCCACAGCACATTTACATTTGTCCTTTAAAAAAGTAAATTAAAATCCTCTAACCTTATTCCCAACTTGTATGTTACACTGTGAACCAGAAGAGACATCTTAGTCAATTCTAGCTCTGCAAAACATATACAAATATACTATCTGATAATATACAAAATTTAGGAATAAACACCACCATTCTTCCAGAAGATATTTGCTAGGGAAAATACACAGCTGTTGTGAACATAATAATATAACAGTTCTTGCAGTTTCATTTTTCTGCTTCAATTTGTTTGGTAAGGAGAGAGCTGTAGATGCTGCTGGATGTTCTCATCATATAAAAATAATTGTATTTTTTTCTGACTTTTTTTAAGAGTACAAATAAGTAATTGTTAGACCATTCAAATATAAGAGTGTAATCACACCTGTAGGGCAAATACCTGGTTTGGGAAACGATGAGTCCTGTGTTACACTCAAGGGTACTCTGTTCCCTGTCTGCAATTGTATATAATGGAACAAAAGCAGTTCTTGAGCTAAATAGAACAAGAACTACCAAGTAGAAAAGGAAGAAGTCATTACCTCCAGATGTATTGTGTGAGATCCTTACTCAAAATCTGAAATTCAGTTTACGGTGCCTATGCTTTAGAAAAACTGTTCATAAATTGGAAAGGGTTCACCAAAAGTGTGAAAATCTACCTTACAGAAAAAGCTCAAAGGAGTCCAAAACACTCAGCTTAAACAGACATTATTCAGTGGTAGTTTAATCACAGTCTGTAATTCCCTGTTTAGGAAAAATTCTGATATTAGACAGAACTTTATCACACAAAAATTAGCAACATAAATGGGATGGAAGATGGTTAAAAATAAAATGTGCATTTTAAATCATGAAGATATTGAACCATTTTCTAGACACATCTCCATCACACAATATCTTTATATTTAAACACCCAACATCTTTCCAAAAGCTCAAGAAGTGATGGATGCAGGAGTTATTGCTCAGAAAACATTTGCCTGTGTCATGTGAGTCAGCCTCAATGGTCATGGGCTCATTTAGGCTTCCAACATATGAGGTTCTAGTGAAAAGGGAGATAGAATGATGGGGTTTTTTTCCACTTTTAAATTATTACTAAAGAACTGCCTCCTAGAACCCTACTTTGCCCTTTTTTTCTTGTGTATTTTTTCCTTCTGTCTCAGCCATAAAACCAGATTTGTTTGGCCAGTAATGAGGATGTGGCAAAGAAATTAGAAAAATCACAAATTACTTCAGCAAATGTGAGTGACTAATTCAATGGAAAGCACATGAAGGAGCTGGAGTGTGACTGTTTTAGAATCTTCTTAATCTACGCATATTATACTTTTCCAAAGTGTAAATGAGAATATCAAATTATTGCTACGATATCACCACAGCAAAATCCAGATGGCTTATAATAACTTTAGCATTAGTGTGGCTGCTATCTCACATACCGCTACCTACTCAGAAAAGCCAAAGTGTTATATTAGTAATTCTTTTCATGGGTAATACAAATGATATAAAGCACTTCTGCATCTTTCTCTATTAAATTTTGGTGAATGACTGATTATTCAACCCTTTTCCTGTAACACAAATACCACATTACTGCCATTTCCATGGCATTTAGGATGTATTTGTGCCATCACACAAATACCAAGTTGACCTTTCCATATGGTATTTGAAGTGTGTGTCAGATTTCTCTCACACAGTTTTAGCCTTCGTTGGCACAAAGACTATGCTTATGATTATCCCCATATTACCTAATTGTGTTGGTACATACTGCTCACAGATCCAGCTCATGTTTTAGTTTCTCACTAGGAGTCCTGATCCAAGAATATATCTTCACATATGGACAGGGCTGGAAGACACTATAGCATTTTGCTTAAAAGTAGGCATTTTAAGAATTACTAACCTTCAAGGTGAGGCTGAAGCAAGACTTCAGATAGGCAGAGTGATTGTTTTTAAATGTATACAATCAATGAAGAACTGAATTTTCTTTCTTTTTCTAATTTAACAGTACATTTGTAGTAAATAATTTTGGAGTAGCATTCAAGCACTGGGCCACTAGTATCCATGCTGTTTAGCATCACAAAATTAACAAGATACAAAACCCTATGGATAAACTATTTGCACAGAGTCCTGACATTAAAAAAAAAAAAATTAAAATCATGATTATCAAGTAAAATCTCTATTTTCTTTGCTTCCTGTAGTGTTTGGAAAATTCATATTTTGGGAATATTAATGAATATATGTGCATAAATGGATTACATATCTAATTCTTGTTCCTATTTTTTTGGGTTTTTTTTTTAAAGTAAGCAATGTCAATCTGAAATGGAAGCAAGTTAACTCTTTGGGATATAACACGTGTTTGGAAGATCAGGCTGCCCTAAAATTAGTCAATATCAATAATGTTTTAAAACCCAAATTTGAATTAACAAAACAGAGTTCACATCTCCTTTGACAGGCAGGATAAACAGTTCTAAAGCCAAAGACCAACATTCCAAAAACTTGAGCATAGGAAAGATAAGTATGTTCATTTTCCTCCAGAAAATTACTTTGAAATAATATTTTAATGACTCAAATGAAAATATCAAATTTTTGCTTCAGACAACTGAGTGCAAAAACATCGGAAATATTTAGGGATTAAAACCAGATCCATCTGCCTGATTTCCCGGTGCTTTGACTCCTGTGTGAAAATAAGCAGAATCAAGTTCAAAGTACGTAACAGTAGTGCAACCCCAGATGGATACTAGATTTCGAAATACATGCAACTACCAATCAGTAGTTTTTTTTCTTTTCTAATGTAACATTAAAATGTTCCTAAAATTCATAGTGGAGTAAGATAGATTTGTCACTTGTGTGTTCTATCTCCTGTACATTTATATTAGTAGATTATATAAAATACTTGTTTTTTCATGGTCTCTGTTGATTTCTATCTGGTATTAATATCTCTAAGGATCCTTTTTACTCTTCCTCTATTCTTGGAGTTTCAGTAAGTGGACTTTTCACTGAATCAAAAAATTATTTAAAGGGATTCCTAGTACAAAATAGAAAATGCATCCATAAATAATAGAAATAGGTAGACCATTGATTTACAACAAAATAAATGACAGAACTAGATGTATATTGACTCCCAGATATGTAATTGGGTCTATTAATAATAGATGTTAATATTAGATTAAAGGTGGGTTATATAAATAATGCAAATGTGTATTAGAAGGAAGTGCAATAAACTTAGAACTGGAATATCCACATATGTAGAAGTCATGAATCTGCAGAACTGGGGATAAGACTGCAAGGGAATCTGTGAAGTTGCAGAGCAAACACAGGTGAAAGCCTGATTTTAAACTGCAGGTTTTGTGCCTTTCTGCTCACAGCACTTTCTTTAGAGATTTTTCTGCTCTAGTTTTTATTTTACTGAATTTTTATTTTCTGTTTTATTATAAGTGAATGGTTATCAATATGCGAAAGGAACATCAAAAGCTCACTTTGTTTATGACATATGGTGTAGCAAGCTCTCTATCTTCCAAAACCTGACCTTGTGCACAGCTTAAAATTACCAACATAAAAGCTGTTATCTGAAACTGTTTTGCCTTGAGCTGAATTGGGGAGCTCTACCAAATTCTGAATTGTGCTGCCAGGATATTTTTCCAGATAATAATAATAATAATAATAACAATAATAATAATAATAATAACAACAACAATATCATTTTCACATATGTTCCATATCCTGTTGCCTTTACCTTTCAGATCTTCTCTGATTCATGTCAGATTCTTGCCTCTGCATAGACATTGATTCTTCCTATTGCCCTGTGGTACGTAATCCTCACTGTGTGGAGGAAATGGTTCTCATCCAGGAGTAAGAGGGAAAGGAGTGATTTCCTTTTGTTCTAGACTCCAGTCTTTTATTCTGTGTCAGCAAGGATAAGATGTTGTCCCTGACAGGCTTGAGAGGTAGGCCTGTGCAAATATCATGAATATCAACAAGGCCAAGTCAAACATTCTGCACCTGGGTTGAGGCAATCCCAAGCACAAGTACGGGCTGGGTGGAGAATGGACCAAGACTAGCCCTGGGGAGAAGGACTTGGGGGTGGTTGTGGATGAAAAGCTCAATGTGACTCAACAATGTGTGATTGCAGTCCAAAAACAAAGTGTGTCCTGGACTGCATCAAATGTGACCAGCAGGTCAAGTGGGGGTGGTTCTGTCCCTCTACTCTGCACTTGTGCAACTCCACCTGGAGTGCTCTGTCCAGCTCTGGGGTCTCCCAAACAAGAAGGACACCTGTCTGTTGAAATGAGTCCACTGGAAAGCCACTAAGTTGATCACAGGGCTGGAGCACTTCTCCTATGAAGACAGGTTGAGACACCTGAGGTTGTTCAGTCCAGAGAAGAGAAGGTTCCAGGGAAACCTTAGAGCTCATTCCAGTACCTGAAGTACCTTCCCCACAAAGGGGTCTTATAAGAGAGCTGGAGAGGGACTTTTCACAAAAGCCTGTAGTGATAGGGCAAGGAGAAATGGCTTTAAGCTGAAGGAGTCTAGGTTTAGCTTAGATGTTAGGAAGAAATTCTTTACTGTAAGGGTAGTGAGACACTGGAACAGGTTGTGCAGAGAAGTTGTGGATGCTCCATCCCTGAAGGTGTTCAAAACTAGGATGGATGGGGCTCTGAGTAGTCTGGTCTATTGAAAAGTTCCCTGCCTATGGCAGTGGGATTGGATTTAGATGACCTTTAAAATCTCTTCCAATCCTGACCACTTTATGATTTTATGTTACTGAAATAAAAAGATTTGTTTGCTTGTTTGTGATTTCTAAGGTAGGGGGTTTGTGGTTTGTTTGGTTTGGTTTTTTTTTAATTTTTCTGGGTGGAATACAGAGGTATCTTAGCCTTGTACCTGTGCTTTTGTTACTACTTTGATTGTTTTCTCCTCAAATTCTTTTTCCCATTCCTGAACAGCCCTCCTTTGTTATGAGAGAACTTCCTATGAGTTTGCTACCAAAAAAACGTTGTCTGTCTTTTTGGTGATGAAATATGGAAACAAATTTTATAAAGTAGGTCTAAAACCCGTTTCCCCAAAGTTATGTCTCAGGTCTCTCCCATTTTTCCTGTCTTCTAAATATTCAGTAGTACAGCTGGAGGAACAGTTGAAGCCTCTAGGTGTAATAACTTACACAGATTTGAAGTCGACTTTTTGTGCACAGGCTTGCAAATACCATATTAAAGTGCATCGTGTCTACAGCAATCCTATAGTCATCAAAAAATAAACAATTATAACACGTGCATATTCACAAATATAAACACGTGCATATTCACCCTAGAAAATTTTGGCTTCTATTTTTTTCTTCTTTTTCATAACTTCAGAGTTCTTGAAACTGTCTAAAGGAAAACTCAGTATGTTTTTGGGGATTGGGTTCCTTCCATTCAAACTCAGAAACTGTGTTTCCTCATCCTATGTTTTCCAGGACATTTCCATTTCGGACAACTACCTCATCATTCACTGTTGTCCTTTCCGTTTGCTAGGATTTTTCCTCACTATATTTTTTCCTTGTCTTTATCACTTGTATTTCCTCTCCTCACATCTCTCTTGCCTTGTATATTTCCTCTTCAAGAGAGTGGGTAAAAGACATTAACTCACTGATACTGTTGCCTTTCTGTTACTGATATTTCATTTACTTTATGAGAACAAAGAACAAGGAGATAATCAAGCAAAAATGAGTCATTTGACAGATGTTAAAGACAGTGGTTGTAAGGAACAAAAGAACATAAACCAGTCATATATAATTTGGAACTCTTGTACTTTCCACACTCGTCGTTTAACCTCAGTTGGTAAATAAGACACACACAACCACTCGCTCACTCCCCCACCAGCAGGATGGGAGAGAGAATCAGAAAGGTGAAAGTGAGAAAACTCAGGGGTTGAGATGAAGATGATTCCATAGGTAAAACAGGTAAAGCAGAAGCCATGTAAAAGCAAATAAAAATAAGGAATTCATTCCCTTCACATGGCCAGGCAGGTGTTCAGCCATCCCCAGGAAAGCAGGTCTCCATCACATGTAACAGTGACTTGTGAAGTCAAATGATGTCACTTCAAACACAGTGGTCCCCTTGCCTTCCTGTATCTTTCTCCAGCTCTATGTGCTAAGCATGCCATCATACGATATGGGATATCTCTTTGGTCAGTTGGGCTCAGCCACTCCCAACGCCTTGCCCACCCACAGCTGCCTCACTGGTGGGGTGGGATGAGAAGCAGAAGGGCCTTGATGCAGTGCCAGAACTGATCACTGAAGTGACATGAGAATCAGAAATTCAGTATCCAAAAGGTCCTTAAAGAACAGTAATTGTCAGCTTTTTTTAAAAAGAGTATGACTTGACCAAACAACCCTTTGGAAGTCAGAAGCAGTGGAAAGGGGAGATATTAGTTGCCAAGTAAATAAATCTGTAGGAGTACAGAGCTCTTATAAAAAAAAGTGTGAAATATGTGAACCAGTAAAAAAAAGCAATTGCATTTAACATCTAGTCATCCCCTGAAGGCCAGCATACAGCCTGAATGTATCTGCAGAGCAGGTGGCAGAGAAGAGAATGCAGCCCGTGTGGAGATGTCTTCTGCAGGTTGTGCCTATAAGATATATACCATTCACTCATGCAGAGACACCTGAACTAACTTTGAATGATTTAGCTGAGCTATCAGAAACAGAATTCATTTTCCACTCAGAATAATTAGCACCGATGGAAAAGAAGGTACATTCACCTGTCCAGAATAGTAGATCATGGAATAGTCCCATGTATCATCTTTAAACATAGACTATCTTTTTTCTTCGCCTGCACATATGTGGGGTTTTCTGCACATCAGCGTTCTCTTCTTTTACTCACTTCCTTTTATATTCTGATAAGAAACACAGTGTAGGACTTCATTTACACAGAAGGAAAGAAAATCAGTCAAATTTGTTTAGCTGTGTGAGACCTGCATTCAGAACATTACTTCAGAATCTGTCTTTAGGTGGTGAGAGGATGAGGAAAATCAGTCTATTTTCCCTACTTATTTATATTCCCATATATCATTATGGCTGTTCAAAAATACAGAATAATCACATCAATATGTATTGGAAGTAACTAAATTTAGAAGGATATTCAAATAGCATCATTGCTATAGAGATTTGTGCCAGGAAGGACAGGAAATTATATCACTCAACAAAAGACATTTGCCAAATATTAATGGCATTTTATTCTACTTTGGCATGAATCAGAAGTAGTGTACCTATACCTGTGAAGTTAGTTGAATCTAAGTTCTTAAAATGTAGACTCCATTAGAGGTGCATTGTTTGTCATTTCAAAAGTTCCTTTTAGAGTTGCTTAGAATCGTGTTCTCATTCTTAACAATAAGCACTACACTTTCAGATTACAATAAGGTATGAAGTGTGATAAGATACTTGCCAAACTTTAGAAATTCAAACTACTCATTGATGTACTTTGTGAATAACCATTTTCATGAGAGGGAAGAAAAGCATATTTTTAAAATCTCTTTCCTTCTCAATAATACAGGTATACAACTTTCAGACTAGGAGATACATAGCATTGTCCTTAATGAAATTCTATTGACTCCTGTGCAATTATTTCCTATTTACACCAGAAAAAGTGGAATCAGATTTAAATTTTTAAAATATTTATTTATACATTGCACAAATACAACAGAAGCAGTAAGAGTCCTCAATGAAAGTTGCAATGAGACTAGTACTTTGATTGGGATATATATACAAAGTCAGCAATATTCATATTTCTGATTAGAATATGCCAAGGCTAAAAATGGAGTTTAGCATACCAGTAGAAGATTAGACTAAAAGCTGCAGATACCCATAAACATTATTGCCTAATTCAACAGCAATTCAAATAGGAACACGAGATTTTTATTATACTTGTTTAGGAGTTTATACTGAGAGTTGAGAAAAGGCTTTTGAATGTCTAGGTCTGCCAGGTGTGAATCATATTCAGCTTTATGTGGTCACACGTATTAAAATATGTCACCCAGTGTCCCAGTACTGTCTGGCAACATGAAACAGAATATAATGAGAAGGATGTGTAATGACTACTGATTATTATAAATTGTATATAAACAGTTTATCAGATTAATTAAGTGAATATAAATTTTATGATACTCCCATACTTGTTCAAGTATGGTAAGCGAAACGTATATTTTTACCAAGGATGTGCTTAGTAAAACTGTCTTCTCAAGGTTATGAAGTAATTCAATTCACTGTAACTCAGTTTTTGTAATTAGTATAAAACTGATATTTATATATGCTGTGATATAGATGCTGATCTCTGAGAAGGGCAACAAATATGTTGAAGGGTCTGGGACACAAGTCTAATGACGAGTGGCTGAGGGAGTTGGGGTTGTTTTGCCAAGAGAAAAGGAGGCTCAGGGGTGACCTTATTGCTCTCTACAACTACCCAAAATTAGCGTGTAGCGCGGTGGGAGTCAGTCTCTTCTCCCAGATAACAAGTGATAGGACAAGAGATAATGGCCCCAAGGGTTGCTAGGGGAGGTTTAGAATGGACATTAGGAAAAATTTCTTCACTGAAAGGGTAGTCAAGCATTGGAACAGACTGCCCAGGGAGTGGGAAGATGACTGAGGGTAAAAAGGTAATTCAGAAGTTATAGGGAAAAAGTTGCTACTCCCTGATTGGAATGTGGCCAGTATATTCAACCTCATACACGCAACACCATCTAAAGGGGACTAAATGGAGGCTGGAGTGGAGACATTGCATCCAAGCTCTGTCAAAAACCCTGCAGAGGAGGGAACTCAGTGGTACTTTCCAGTTGATAACCTGTACAGCAGATGAAAACCAAGGAAGGTAAAGGGAGATGCCCTGCACTTGAATCAGCAACCGTGGTGGAATCACTCTTCTTGGATTCATGCATGTCCCCATCCCAAGGTTTTCTCAGGTACTATCCTGAGATACCTGCTCCCAACCTACAACCACCACCCAGTAAGATGTATGACTAACATCATTCAAGCTCCGCCTAAACATACAGAAATAATATAAAAATTAGTTGAAAATGGGGAGAAATTAAGAAATACTCCATTAGAACTTCACCCAATCGGTTGAACCAGTCTTCTCTCCCACAGGGAGGCCTGTTGGGTAAGAAACGTACTCAATGTGTGCTGAACAGTTACTCAAGCGAGCTTTTGTTGGGGATTAGAGCTTGTTAGCGTATTGCTTTGAATTTACTTTTGCAGTCAGATAATACCACTGACAATTCTCGAACCTTAACCTGTCACAATTTTATTAATAGAGAGTGTTACTCTGTACACTGTTAATGTGAGTCCTGCAAGGGCGCTGGCAGCTGCTGGCAGTGGGTAAAGACGTGAGGCCTGGGATGGGGTTTGTCTTTCTGGTGCGTGACCCTGAACATGTCACACCACCCTTCACTCTAGTGAACTCCTCAGTGAAGGGTCCCCCTAACGGGACATGTACAGACTGATTGGGCACAAGGGTTTCAGCCTTCCTGGGGCACTGACAGATTAATCAAACACTAAGGACTTGAGTAAATCTCCCCTTTTCATGTGACACAGGGAAGTGGTGGAACGACTGACCCTGGTTCAAAAAAATGTGGAGATGTAACACCTAGGGACATGGGATAGCCGTGGACTTGGCAGTGATGGGTTAATGGTTGGACTTGACGATCTTTCAGTTCTGTTTTGGTTTGAGCCTG
>WBMZ01002349.1:0-35089 GCA_013400975.1 Atrichornis clamosus
GACAGGGGCGGGTGGGAAGAGGCACTTATTGGGGGGGGGAAGACAGCGGTGTGCTGGGGAGAGGGTGGAGGGGGGAGATGGCAGCGAGAGAAGAGGGGCGCGCTGGGGAGAGCGTCGGGAACGAAGAGGGGCCCAAGGGGAGGGGCGGGAGCGCGCGTGGGTCCAGCCCGGCCGTGGCTGTGCACGGGGGCGCGCCTGGGACGGCTGTGCCCCACTGGTGCTCTCGGTGCTCCCCTCTGGAGGGTCTCCGCTGCCGCTCCAGCAGCAGCGCCCGCTCCCGAGGGACTCCCCGGGGCCCCTCAGCCGCGGTGTCCCGGGTGCCATCGGTGCCTCTGCCTGGCCGGGTCAGGGGCGCGGTATCAGCCCTGCGCCAGTGGCATCCAGGGAATGACAGAGGGGTTCCAAGGATATCTGAAAATCTTCCTAAAGCCCATGGCGGATTGCTTCCTCTGACACGGGAGCTCTTGCTTGGCTGTCAGCTCTCACGCTGCAGAAACAGTGCTTTTTGCCATTTGCTAAAAAACTCCCAAACCTATCACCTTTCTGGGCAGCTGAGCACCCTGACACGTGAGCCAGGGACTCGGGTGTGTTGGAAGCAGCCTCGGAGTCCTGTGGCACTGCGTCCAGCCAGCACACCCAGCTCTGCCGTGATGTGCTTCTGCCCCAGAACCGATTTGGGCAGCCCAGACATGCTGCCTGGTAGGAACACATTTTATTGTCTCGCCTGAAATAATGACACCTGATTTCTGAGCCATTACTCACTTGAGCTCCTGTAGAACAAAAGCCACCTACTTCCCAGCTGGGAACACAGCTGCCCAGGACATAGCAAAGACAAAAAACAGACACAACAAACAAGCAAAATAAAAAGATCCTCGTGGAGAGATTGTGACAGAGTAGACTTGACCCTCCTGTGAGGTTACTGGAAACCAGTGCGTGAGTGGGAGCAGGAGTGCTGGCAGTGTGGGATGGGTAGAGGAACAAACACTGTTCTAGGAACTAGCAACACTCTTCTAGGAACTAACAGCACCACTTGGCTCCAGAACATGGAGAGGACATCCCACTGGGAAATATCCCAGCACCTCCCTGCCCCTTGCATGCAGGTGGGGACGTGTTAGGAACTGCAGCAATATCTCACTTGTTTCCTGCACCATCCTGATTAGGGGGAACTGGCTGGAGCAGTGTGTGCACACTCAGAGCAAAGTGGTAGGACAGCACGTCCCTGGGCATGGAGACGTGGTGTCTAACACACAGGCATCCCAGGGGGCTGCTGGCTGCTGCCCACAGCAGGTTTGAGCCTTGGGACTTAGATGTCTGGGGTGCCAAGGCCCAGGCAAGGAAAACCTCGAGGGATGGGTGTCGGAGTGCAGGAAGAGAGAAGCTGGATGTCCAGCTGCCCTTGAGCTCCAGGGATCCTGCCAGGCGCCTTCCTGGTGAACAGCCCTGTTCAGCTTTAGAGGCACGGGCATGAAACACCACTCCCCATCTCAAAGGCTTCCAGCCTCCATGGCCGGGCTGAGCCACAGCTCACCAGCCCATGGGAGCTTCCAGCAAGTGCTTCTGCTGCCTGACTCGTTCAGAGCAATGTGAGCAACGAGAGAAAGGAGAAGTGCTCCACTGACCCACTTACTGCAGGGAAAGCCAGCGGAGGCAAGCAGGCTTAATTTTGGGACTTCCTCCATGTCAGTATTTCTACTCTAATTCTAGGGAATCTCAGGGATGGATTTTCTAGGATATTCAGGGGTGTTGGTGGTATCAGCCCTGCTGCACTGCTGTTCTCTGGGGGGTCCCTGTGTCCATGAGTTCACCCATCTGAGAGCTGCCCTGGGCTGCAGACCCTCTTTGCTCCATCACTGCTGGGATGCAGCAGCTTGGAAGTGCTGATATGAGGGGCCCTGCCTGGTCCTTCTGCTGGATCTCCTTTGCCGTGGGAGCACAACCATTGTCCTGGTGCTGGGAAGGGTGAGTGACCTGTGTGTGGCTGCTGCTTCTGAGATACTCTGCATTCCTGAGAAGTTGTCACGCATCACCCGTTCTCTCACATACACACAAAAAAAAGTCTCAGAAGAGATTAGATATGGCTCAAATGGTTCTGAGTAATTTTTATCTGTTCCAGTCCTGTATTGTTCTAAGAACTGCACAATTTGGGGAAACAACCAGCACTTTCTGCGTGCATTTGTGTCCAGCCCTGAGAATCTTGATAATATTGTTTTCTTGCTGGTCTCCCAGGCTAGACCTTGTCTCTCAGGTTTACTCTTATGTCTCTAGTCAAGAATCTGGAGCTGCCTCCCTATAGCTGAAAGTGCTTAAACCCAGCAATTCAGCACTTGCCAAAGTCACAGCTATTGATTAATGACTGTGTCCAGGCTCCTGCCCCTGCAGCCTCCAAGGGACGCTTTTCCTGACTGTCCTCTGTGATCCCTAGGTGTTGCCATCCCACAGTGCCTGGACCATCCTTGCCAGGGTTAGAGTTAAGAAGCTTGTGTGTTGCCCCATGTGGATCTCCAGCACCTAGAGCTGGAGCACCCCTCCTGACAGCCTATGCCAACCCTACTGCGTGCCCATCCCATGCTGCCAGCCTTCAACCGCCCTCTTTGGTCATGTTGTCTGTTTGGCAATGTTTTCCCCATCTGCTTGTTTCTGGAGAAAGCACCTTTTCTAGCCTTTCCAGGTGAGCACAGTCTCACCAGGAGATCCCCAGATAGGATGACTAGAATAAAGTCACATCCATACTGCAGGGACACTGGTGCCTGAAGCACAGCCCAGATCTCCTGTATCTTTCCCAGACAACTCTCTTCCCTCCAGTACTGAGTACTCTTCTGCTTCACTGCAGCAGGCCAGCATGCAAAGCACCTTGGAGCACCCCCAAATATGACACACCACTTGCTTTGCCCCGAAATACTTTCTGGAAAAAATGAGGTGGTTTGTTGCTCACAAAGAAGAGGAGCCCCAGGCTGGGCATGGAGCCAACCATTGGTGTACAAGCCAGAGGTAATGTTTCTCACTGGTGTTTTGCCTCCCCAGGAGCAGAGTGGGTGGTGTGGGGAAGCACCTTCTGCCCTGTGCTAAGGATTCATATCAGAGACCCCCAAAAAATGCATCCCTCCACCAACTCCACTGCCTCCCTCTGTTTCGCAGTCTCCAAGACCTGTCAAATGGATGCTTCTGTCACATGGATGGTTCTGCACACACTGGGACTGTCACCAAAGGGGTCAGTGACCCCGTTGCACTCCTGCTGCCCTGCAACATGATTTATGGGACATTTCCCCACCTCACTTCTCCAGTAGATGCTGGGACCATTCAGGGCGTTCCTCCTCATCTTCCTGCCTTCATGAGCCAAGGGAAAACCACGTGGCAGTGTGTGTGCCTGAGCACACGTGTGTGCATTGATGGGGGCAGATTTCATGGGCCTCTCTTCATAAAAGGAGAGATGGAAAATTTGTGAGTAAAATGAAAGAAATTTGCAAAAATGTTTTAGTGTATCTTCTATGAGCTGTACTGCAGGACCCTGGGAAGAGAGGAGCAGCTGGTGGGAAGGGGACTCCCAGGGATCATTCCAGTGATTTCACCTATCCTCCAGTGTGGCTTGAGGTGAGGTTGTGCAGCCAAACAATCACTGCTTGGGGTGCAGGCATCCCAGGGACAGGGATAACTTCACATGTGTACATGTGCACCCCTGGCAACCCGATCTCCTTCTGCTCAGAGGTGACAGAGAAGGTGAGACCAGGCAGGAACCACACCTAAATTCTGTTTCCTCTGCAGCCCTCCCTTTCCTCATCTTGCTTCCAGACACGGGCCAGGACCCTGAGCCAGCTGGGTCCTGCAGCGGAACTCACCGCTGTGCTTGCCCTCCCTTTCCTTTTGTTTTTTCCTCTCCTCCTGTCACTGCCAGAGGAAGAGCAAGCATCATTCACATGCTGCTCCTTGCACTAACCTGCTCAAGCAATTCCATTCCTGACATCTTTGAGAAACTCTCCAGTGCTCTGAGTGAATCTGTGGGTGCTGGCTTTAAATCATCATCTCCGGTGGATTACTACAGCTGGATGAGAAGATAAAGGCTTTTTTCTCCTCTTTCCTTTCCCATTTCTTCCTGTTCACTTTTCCTCCTGAAGTCAGCGCAGTTCCCACACAGGAGGCATGGTGCTGGTGGGAGCCCTGTGCAGCCTCCTGCTCCTCTGCCTGGTTGAGGAGGGCCTCAGCAAAGTGAGAAGATACTACATTGCTGCAGTGGAAACCGCCTGGGACTACACACACAGCGACCTGCTGTCCGTGCTGCAAGCTCCTGCAGGGTAAAGCTCTTCCTATTGCGATTCTAGAACCCTGCTCTGGGTGTTCTCCCACCCTGGCATGTGGCTCCAGGCAGGCAGGTACATGGGGACAGCCTGGCCAGGTGGGTGCTCTGAGCTGCTGCTACAGCTGGGAAGGGGTGGTGTGATGGGGAGTCACTAAGTGCAACCCCTGATAGGGGACAGGTGAAATTAAGAGAGAAAGAGAGATATATACCTGCTCTGCACTACTCTTCTGCACTGTTTTATCTTAATGCCGTTTGCCTGTGATCCTTTAAAGTCTTTGCTAGAAGCCAAGAGCTGGTTTTCCAGCCCATGCTTTCTCTTTTGCTCTCCATCCTGGGAACTTCAAGAAAATGTGAGGGGAGATGGGGACCTTTGACTCCCTGGGGACTGCAGATGAAGGTTGGCTGTGCCCCCTGATATATCTCCAAGCAGCAAAGGCTTTCCCTGTGTCTGCCCCTGGTAAAATCCAGCTATAGTTATTTATATCTTTGTGTACATTATATTGCTGGGGCTGAAATTTTTCCTTAAGGAAATGAAGATAATTTGTAGTGTTTGGACAAAGAATGGTGTTTGTGCACAGTGACAAGAAGGAGGAAGGCGTGGTGGTTTTGCCCATGTACTTTGAAGTAGGAAGGAAAAGTGGGAGTTACATTGCTCAGGCATCAGGATGGCATTGTCTGTAGGCACAGCCAGCTTGGACACACATGGCTGACCATGGGCTGTCCTGAGCTCAGCATGGGGAGTGGGGCTGGATGGCTACATCCCCGTGGATCAAGCTGTGCTCACTCCCTCTGCCCTGTTTCCATATCCCCTTCCCCAGACTCTGTGCAGGGGCAATATCAGCCCATGGCCCCGTCTCAGACCACAGTGAGCAGCTTGAGCAGCGAGGAGCTGTGCTCAGGCACCGGCAGCCAGGCTCTAGGGATGAGCCAGGTCAGCCTGAGTAGCTGCTGTAGTCACTGTATCCGACTTACGTTGGTTTTCCCACCTTGGATTACTTCAGTAGGTAAATTGCATCCAGCAACCCCATTTTACTAATCCCCCCTACCCTGCTTTCACTGATGTTGCAATCAGATCCATTAGGCTATGGTAGAAGTGATGACTTCACTCAGGCTGGTAATCCAGCCCTGTGGCTTTCCAATTCAGCCCCGGCTTTATGATGCACTCGGGGCACTGTTTCTGACCCTGGAGTGACTCAGGGACCCAACTCTGCCTGGGGATGAGTGGGGCATTGGCAGGCAGTGTGAGGTCACTTGTCCTTCTCTAAAATGGGGGAAGATGATGTTGGCTTTCTCAGAGGGACTTGGTGGTGTGCTCCAGCCTGGAGAGGCAGAGAACTCCAGGCCAGTGCAGCTCCTGGGGAAGCTGTGGTGGGAAGCATGGCTTGCTTGGCGTGGCTGTTCCCAGCTGAATGATGGTGCCTTTTCCCTGGCCCTGCAGCCTCAGCCCAGGTCCCCAAAATGTGGGAGGGCACAGGAAAACAGCCAGGCTGGGGATAAGGAGCATGCAGGAGTGAGCCAGGAAAGCAAGGCAGGCAGAGCTGCCACTGGAGCTGGGCTGTCTCTGAGCCACACGTTCTCCCTCAGGGTACCAGCACCTCATGGCTGCTCCCAAAGGTGCATCTCCAGGCTGGACCTCCAAAACCCTTGTACGTATCCAGTGGTTTCTCTGGCTTGTTTGTAGAAAGCCCTGTCAAATTAATGGGCTACAACACATGAGGCCAGAGCTGCTCAAACCTTCCCCATGATTTCAGTTTCTCTTCCTCCCAAACACAACCCCACCAGCCGGGACCAACATGTGCTGTAGTGGCCCCAGGGATCCTAGCTCTGACTTGGAGCTGGAGGACACGTAGCAGCAGCCTATGTCTGAGTGCTTTGGCAGTGCAGGATGTCTCTTAGCTCCAAGAGATGAACAGATAGTGTGGCTAACAATGCTGATCCAAGGTGCCAGAAACTTATCGCCCTGCCTCAGCTTCAGCTGCCCTTAGGGAAGGAAGTTCACGGGGACCCCAAGTACAGAGGCAGAAGCACTTTCATCAGACATCCCTGGGCTGAACTCTACTTTTGTCTTCCCTGTGGGCTCTTCTCTGTCAGCACTGGGACCTGGCACTGAGCCCTGTTGTCACTAAGTCCCCTCCCAGCCTGCATGCCAGCAAAATCCCCCTGGCTCCAGAGGATTTTTGCTTTGTTTACTGCAGAATTAGCAGGACCAGACCCTCATATCTCAGGGATGCATTCTCAAATTGGGACTTTCTGTGTGTTAGAGATTAAGGCACAGCTCCCAACAGTGGACAGCTGAGTGCCAATGACCCTGCAGCACAGCTGCCTCCCAGTGTGGGGACACCCTGGGGGACAGAGCTGGGGCTGGACTCTACTGCCAGGAAGCCAGGAATGATATTGGTTCATAGGCAAAGTCAGCTGGATGCAGTGGCACTGCTCACTGGGGCTGTGTCTGTTGGGGGCTTCTTGCCAGCCTGGATGTGGGATTATGGCTGTGGTGGGAAAGGCAGGAGCTGTGTGCCTGTGGGGTTTTCGTGGACTTCCATCCTGCTCTGTCTCTGAGGAGGGTGGACTCCACTCTCCCCACAGCACCCTCCAGCTATAGATGGCTTCCAGCCAGTGGTGTGGGGGTGAGTGTTCATTGCCCTTTCCTAAATTTGAGTCACTCTGTCTCCTTCCTCTTCCGCTTGAGGAAGAGTTGCAAAGGGAAACGCTGCTCGAATGAAGGCTTAGTCAGACCAGGAGAGCAATCTTCCCTGCTTCTTAAGTGGGAAGAAAATACCACCTGGCTTTTGCTACAAACAAAACAAGGCTGGAAACTGTCTGATTACTGGAAATGGTCTTTGCGCTGGGGCTGACAAATTGGCCTCCAAAATCCTTGAAGAAATTCATGTCTTTGTTATCCTGATAAATGTGCTGGATTCCTTCTGGAAAATGAACTTGTTAAGCTTCTTACAGATAGAAAGTGGACAGCAGAGATAAGTGGGGTGTGAAGTACATTCAAGGCTCCTTTATCTCCCTGCTGTGAAGTGTAAATCCCACTTTGGGCAGAAAAGAAACAAATGTGGGGACATTGCTCAGACACAAAGCAAAGTGCCATGACCTGCCAGCCCGACAGTCTCTTTCCTGGGGGGAGCTGGGGAGGATGTTCGAGTTACACGTGGTGTGACGTGTTTGCCACACCTGAAGGTGCTGGGGTTGGGGTGGGGGGTGGCTGCAGGGCAGAGGCCACCGTGGCACTGCTATTACAGCACTGCCAATGCTCTGTGTCTGTACTGCCAGGCAAGCACGAAGCTGGGCAAGGCATCAGGCAGAAGACTGGCAGCAATACCTGCTGCTGTGCCTTCTCCCAGGTGCAGCTGGATACAGCCTTGTGCCTCCTGCCCTTGTGTCTTCTTCCATCATGACTAACTCCATGACACGAATCACTGCCCTTTTGTCATCTCTATGCTGAGCAAAACATTTCCAATCCTACCTAGCCGTTGTCAGGAAATTCAAAGGACACAGCAGGGTGAGCAATCTGGGGCAGGCACAACTCAGGCCAAGCTGGTGGGAAGGGGAGGAAGAGGATGGCTGTTGCCCATGCCTGGATGGGGCTGTGCAACCAGCCTTGGCTTTTCATTCCTCCTGCAGCACATTGGGGCACGTGGGCCCACATCCCCCCACACCTGGTGTCCCTCCCCGGTACAGGAAAGCTGTGTTTGTGGAGTACCCTGATGCCTTGTTCGTGCAGCCCAAGCTCAAGCCAGCATGGATGGGTAAGAAACACCTGCAGAGTGGGGAGCCCTAGAAATCCTTGGCAGCCCCCAAACTCATCCTGGGTTGGGTGCTGGCAGCTCCTCAACCAGGAGCAAGAAAGCACCTGGGTGGATCCCAGCATGGCAGAGCTGCTGGGAATGTAGAGAGCCTTTCTGGAGCTGGAGCAGTTGTTGCTGCCATGCTGCATGACAGACAACCACCAAGTGTGCAGGTGGAAGGTCAGGACCCTTTGGGGTGGGTGTGAGCTGTGTGGCCCCAGCTGTCTGACCTTGTTGTCTTTCCCCGTCCAGGTCTTCTGGGCCCCACCATCCGAGCAGAAGTCTATGACACGGTGGTCATCACGTTTAAAAACCTGGCCTCCCGCCCCTACAATCTCCATGCTGTCGGGGTGTCCTACTGGAAGGCGTCAGAGGGTGAGTCAGGCAATGGTCGGGTGCTGCAAGTCCTGGTGCAGCGCCACCTGCTCTGCCACCTGCCTGCCAGGTGTGTGTCCCTCCCTCACCCTGCTGTTCCTGTCCCTCTACGAGGACAGATGGTCACAGAGATGGCCTAGCCTGGGGAAACAACATGACCGTGCCCAGCCCAGAAATGAGCTGAGAAAAGCAAATAGCCCAGAGCAAACCTGTAGCAGTTATAGAGGTAATACATAGGTTAAACCTAGGGTTGGATGCTTAGGGTGAGGAAGACTGTGCTGTCCAGCCTCAGGGAAGGTGGTGGGTGGACAGTGAGCCTGGCACAGCTCTGCTACTGCCCTGAGACCTGTCACTGCCCATGGGGGTCTGGCTCCAGGGGCTGGGGAGAGGGGCTGTGCTCTGGGTTGGAGGAAGGGGCATTTCTGTACCCACAGCGATGAACCTTCAGTGACATTGTGCCATTTCTTTGGTTTTAGGTGCAGGGTATGAGGATGAGACCAGCCAGCCAGAGAAGGAGGGTGACAGGGTGGATCCCGGGAAGACACACACATACATCTGGGAAATCCAGCAAAACCAGGGCCCGACAGATGATGACTCAGAGTGCCTGACCCACTCCTACTCCTCCAACACCAACAGCGTGAAGGACATCAACTCTGGTTTGATTGGAGCCCTGCTCGTGTGCCGACCTGGTACGGACAGCACAGGATGGGGACAGGCCACATGCTGTTGTGAACTGAAAAGCAGAAAAGTCACAGATGCCTTCCTGAGGCTGAACATGGCAGTGAAGATAGTGAGCTGTGCTCAACAAAAGCACTCCTGGGGTTCAGGCCTTTCTTCAAGAGTTCCTTTCCATTGCAGGAGCCAAATACATTTTGGATTTCCCTGCTCGAAAGAAAGTGTTTGCTTCTTTCTTTTGCAAGATATTAGACCACAGATGAAATCTTGAACCTTATTTATCCGTAGAGTGAATTGCTATGGAGGCATAAATGCTTGTCTTTCCTTCAGAGCTTCACCAAGCTCTGATCATTCAATATCAGCCAGGTTGCTTTGTCAAGCAGGGTTTTGTTAGAAGAATTAGAGGGAAGCTTGTATCAGTCAGGGTTAAGGATCAGGCAAGAGAGTGACAGGATACTTGGGACACTGCCTGGTCTACAGTACCTGTGCCTGCTCTCCTTCCTTTCTTCCTTCAGTAAGCATGGAGGTGCTGAAATCCTGACTGTTATTACTTGCTGGGCACAAAGCACCAAGAGATGTGACTGGAGTAAGATTGTCATCCCTGGCTGAGACATATCCTGGTGGTAGTTGTCCAGACCCCTCTGTGGTCACTGGAAATGACCAGGCACGAGTCACCTCCTCTCAGGGCACTGTCTGCAGGCTCCAGTGACTCACAGGAGCAGTTTCTCCACAGAGTGAAGTATAAGGGAAGGCAGCACAAACTGACCTTTTGATGCCTTCTGGAGGCAGCTGCCTCTCAGCCATGGACTTTTGAGGACTGCAAGGCTGGAAACAGGGCTGTGGTATTTGTGAGACATGACAAAAGCAAACCACAGCCTGGCCTTGGTTTACCACAAAGGGAACAAAGGGAATTCTCTGGGGAGACAGGCACGCTACTTGCTGACCTTTAAGGGATCCATCCCCCTCTATCTTGCAGGGACCCTGGCGAGTGATGGGAATGAGGGCAGGCAGCAGGAGTTTGTGATGCTCTTCGCGGTGTTTGATGAAGGTAATTACTGACTGACTGGTGTCAGACCCTGCATTCTGGTCTGGGGTGTTTGCTTTGGCAATGGTGTGAGCACAGCTGCTCAGCACCCACACCCCCTCCCGAGGGTCTGAGCCTTGTACTACCCCCAGCCAATGTGCTCCTGGTGCAGCACTGCCCCTCCTTCTCTTCCCCAAGTGCAGGGAGCTTGCAGCCCCGCCAGCTCTGCCATCCCATGCCCTGACCTTGTTTCCACCACACAGGCTAAAGCTGCAGGGGAGTCATTCCCTGTCACACGTGGTGGTCACCACCACACCCATGCAGAGCCATGGCCAGGTATGCCATGGATTTGCAACGGTCACCACACATCTGACCTCCCAGGGAAGGTTTACTTTTGCTTTGAAATGCTCTCAAGTGGGAGCTGACTGCACCTTCCTCTCTCCACAGGGAAAAGCTGGTACTCTGAGCAGGGCTCCCCAGCAGCTGCTCAGCCCCAGGCTCACAACAGGACAGAGCTGCACACCATCAATGGCTACATCAATGGCTCACTGCCTGGTGAGTCCTGGTGTGCCAGGGACAGGGGTGGGGAGCACGGAAGCTGCTAGGAGCAGGGGTGGAGCCAGGTCTGTAAACTCAAGGTAGCTTGGGAAAGGATGTGAGGAAGGAGATCGAGAGGAGTTTCCAGGTGATGGACCTGTTAGGCTGTGTTCACCCCGGAGGGACTATTACATCCCAGGTCCTTGATCTGCCTTGCCCATTTTCAATGGGGTAGGACCTGTATCCAACTCTCTGTTGCCAAGTGCAGCTGATTTCTATGGAAGTCTCCAGGAATAGTGCTGGTAGCAGAGAGTTTAATCTTTTGTACCCTTGTGAAGAAGGCTGGAGGTAGAGTTGAGGGGAAAATGCAGCTCTCAGTAAACCACCTCTATAGGATTTTGAGATTAGAACCATAGAATCATTTAGGTTGGAAAAGACCCTTAAGATTATCAAGTCCAACCATAAACCTAACACGCCAAGTTTACCACTAAACCATGTCCCTGTCACACAGACATGTCTTTTAAATACCTGGGCACTCTGTTCCAGTGTTTGACAACCTTTTTAGTGAAGAAATTTTTCATAATATCTGACATAAATCTCCCCTGGTGCAACTTGAGGCTATTTCCTCTTGTTTCTACAGCACTGTTGCTTCTTTCTCCCTTGCTAACTGGGAGAAGAGACCCCCACTGACCCCCACTTCAGTACAATCACCTTTCAGGTAGTTGTAGAGAGTGGTAAGGTCTTCCCTCAGACTCCTCTTCTTCAGAAGAGCAAAAGAAAAGGCTGATTTTGGTCTCAGTGAGCACAAAAGTTGGCATTTTCTGGTGTTTTTCCCCTGGGAAATGATCCAGAGCTGCCCAAGAGCAAGGAGTCTCCAAGGCAAACTGGGAAGCACTGTCAGGAGAGTCGTTACCATCAGCAGCTATGGGGAACCACATTCTAAAGCCTCCCACTTGGGTCTGGCCATTCTCCAATAAATGGCAAAAGCAAAACTCCCCAGCATTCCCTGTCCTGTTGGATTCATGGAGCTTAAGAGTTGAGTAGACCTCATGGTCAACCACTGTGTCTGCACTGTGGATTTTCCCTGGAGCAGTTATCCTCCTCCACCAGCAACTCCCTCCCTGGATGCAGGACCTGGCCTGAGAGGTGTCTGAAGGAGAGCTGGAAATGGAGAGCTGAGGGCCTCAGGATGGAACCTCCACCCAGTTTCCTCCCAGGCCCTTGGGATCTGTTCCAGTCACCTCTGCACTCAATGCCAAAATCAAGTGCTTGACCCTGTATTTGACTTTGCTTGGCTTCAGCTTCCAGGAACTTGTTATTCACTTCCCTGCTAGATTACAGAGCCCTTCAGCATACATCAGTCTCTCCCCAGGAAAATATTTTTACAATGCGGTCAAGTTCTTTCCCATTTCCTAATCACACTGAGCTCTTTGTGTGTCTCTGAGGAAGGAATTTTCTCCAGCCCTTAAATAATTCTGGTGACCTCTCTCTGCTCTTTGTGGTATTTCAACTACTGCTGAGGATGTGCTGGAGCTCTGCCCCAGATGCGATGTTTTAGTGTCATGCTTGCCAGTGTTGTGATCACACAAATGATTCTCCTTTCCAGTGCCCAATTTCCCTATTTGTAGAGTCAAGGAGCACATCTCTCTCTTTTGCCACTGCATCCCACTGTGAGCAACTACCATCACCCCTCCCAAAGCCCTTGCCAAAGTCCCCCACTCTGTAAATCTAGTCTTATCTCAGGGGGATGATGTGACCTGTACCTCTGTTTTGCTCAGACAGCCCATGTTCATGTGTGATTTCTCCACCTTGAAGCCAGCACCTTGTAGGGCATGGGACTCAGCATCTGTCAGACTCCGAGTCCATGGCACCAAGCGTGGGGACAAGGCTTGGACACGGTGCTGACTCCTGGGTGCTCTCCTTCCCTCCTGGCAGGTCTCACACTGTGCCTCAAGAAGCAGGTCCACTGGCATGTGATCGGGTTGGGCTCTGGGCCAGAAGTCCACTCCATCTTCTTTGAAGGCCACACATTCCTGGTGAGAAGCCACCGTCTCAGCAGCCTAGAAATCTCCCCTGCCACATATCTCACAGCCCAGACCATGCCAGGAACAGCTGGCTGGTTTCGGATGTTCTGCCAGATACTGTCCCATCAGCAAGGTAACCTTATTCTACGAGAGCTCGGGGGAAAAGCAGTTCAGGGGATGGCCTGGGCTCAGGGTTCTGTGCGGTGCTGCAGCTCCAAGGGCCCTCCTGCTCCATAGTGTTACATCCACCTGCAGTCTGGCCCATGACCAGATGGCATGGGCTGATCCCTGTGATGGCCCGTTTGATGGGGAGAGTAGTGGAGAGGATATCTCCTAGACAGAACCTGGGGGAATCCCTGCCTGTACTGGCACATCAATGTGACCATTTCTGCCCGGCATGTCTGAACCCAGCTGGCATGGAGGCTTTTGTGAAGGTGGAGGAGTGTCCTGAGGTGCGCCTGCTGAAGATGGGGAAGCTGTCACAGGAGCCAGAGGACATGGATTACCCTGAAGAAGATGAGGAAACTTATCATGTGATCCAAGTGCGCTCCTTTGCCAAAGACAAGCCTATGACCTGGACTTACTACATTGCAGCTGAGGAGATGGACTGGGACTATGCCCCTGTGAAGCCAGTGTCTCTGGACAGGTGAGAGTGGGCATGTGTGCTCATGAGGCTGCTCCTCGAGGCAGCCCTACCAGCTCTTCCCCTTTTCCCCAGAAATTAATTTTCATTCTGCTCAACTTGGACGGTTTTGTTCTTCCTTATTGACACTAACACTATGGATGCAGGACAAGGAGGTTTTGGGGAGGACATGGGAAGGCAGGACCTGTCTTTGCTCCATTTTACCAAATGCCCTGCAGAGACATTTGTCTCTCTGTCACCCAGGTCTCTGGGGTCAGTCACTTCTGAGTAGGCAGCAACCCCCGGTGACCTTCTCATCCATCAGCCAGGTCCTTGGACAATGGAAGGTTCTTGCTCTGTTTCTGACAGTGTTTGCTCTTTCTCTGCCTTTGCCTGCAGAAACATCACGAGCCTGTACCTGGAGCCTGGCCCTCAGCGGATTGGTTCAAAGTATAAGAAAGTGGTGTTTGTGGAGTATGAGGATGCAACCTTCAAAAAGCGCAAGGCGTCGAATCAACAGGACAAGGGAATTCTGGGGCCTGTCATCAAGGGGGAGGTTGGAGATCAGTTTAAGGTAAGAGAAATACCGCTGTCCACTGTAAGGGAACACATCACAGCTTGAAGCTGTTCCTGCTAATAGCTCTTGGTTTGTGGCTAAGGTCTGACGTAAGTCCTTGAGGTGCTCTCAAGGCAGATGTTACTGGCAGCTTAAGGTAAATACTCTCAGTGAGATGCACAGGATATGGTTCAATCCCTTTGTTTGACTTCATTGCAGGTGTCTGAGGAATTGTGTGGATTAAGACAGGACACATGGCATCCAGCACTTTTCTCTGAGGCAGGAGTGTCCTCTCATCCTCCTCTCTTGTCCCTCTGTTTGCTGTTACCTCACATCATTGGGGACTGTTGCTTTTGTCTCCCCAAGTGCCTCTCCTGACCACTTGACTTGTTTGCAGCTAGGAGGAATGGGATGATTTTCAGGAGCTTCACATTTCTGCTCCCTCCCTGGGGTTCCCTGTGTAGTTGTGGGCATGTGGCAGAGCTGTTTAGAGAAATAAATGAAGGTCTTTGTGCAGTGAAGTGGGGAGCACTTTGAAGCTCTTGACTGCTGTGCATATTTAGTGTCCTGGTCCTCTGAGGCCTGGACTGACAGACCTCTTCTGACTCATATATAAAGTAAGACTAAAGACAGCAACTTTCTCTGTAATAAATCTATATTTTCATGCTCTCCTTAAAACAGACACCTCCCAGAAAAATGGACAGTATAACTCATCATAGAGAAAGAGTAGTTTCTTGTATTCTGACTCTGTGGTCCCAGACATGTCCCAGACATGTCCAGTCCCTCCTGTTGATCACTGGCAGGTAGCCAACCCCATGGCACTGCTGTCCAGTGCTTCCCTCCCTGTGAGACACTGAGAGCAGCTTCCAGGGCTCACTGCAATCAGAAAACATCAAACATCCCTGCTGGCTGTCCTCATTTCAGATTGTGTTCAGGAATCTGGCCA
The DNA here is from genome assembly GCA_013400975.1 of Atrichornis clamosus. NCBI lineage: Eukaryota > Metazoa > Chordata > Aves > Passeriformes > Menuridae > Atrichornis > Atrichornis clamosus. The sequence continues at coordinate 14,845 of WBMZ01002349.1, forward strand.
GCCGACCGTACAACATCTACCCTCACGGCCTCGCCAGCGTCAGGCCCTACTACGCCGTGAAACCCTCGCAAGGTAAGGCAGGCCATGGGAAATTGGGATATCACTTGGTCACTGCCACTTTTCTGGGCCAGGAGAGCTTTCTGCAGCTTACGGAAATATTGGTTTCCAAGCCATTCATTCAAGCATCTAAGCCCTAGAATTCCAGGGGTTATGATGATTCTTGGTTCATGTTCCCCTTGGTGCTGTGTAACCCTGTCTTTAAGGAAGGCTTGAACGATGAGTGGGAGAAGGGGCGTTCTCAACTAGGGAGCTGGGATCATGTTAATTGGTCCATCCTGGAAGCCTCCACTTTCTGATGAGGCAGGAACCATCCTGGTGCTCCTGCCTGTGTTTGCACTTTGCTTACAGCCCTCATTCCCCGGGCTCCCTCTGCCCTGCGTTTGTGTGGGTGTTCATCATGATTTAGACTCTTGCTCTTGCAGCTTTGTGTTTTTTGCTCTGGTGTTGTTTAGTTTCCAGGTTCCTTTCCCAGAACTGCTTTTATCCCTTGCTAGCATGCTCCCAGGACCATGACTTCTGCAGGGCCAGCCCACACCCCCCAGGACAAAATCGTGCCTCTCCCCTCCTCCTCTGCACTTTCAGGTGCATCACAATGATGGGAGCAATTGCAGGGCTGGATAAGAGCTCCTCTGCTACAGCAGAGGTGGCAGAACCAGTGAGTTGTGGTCCTGAAGTCACAGGGTTGATGCTCCTCAGGGGAGTAGAAATAAAAATAACTATTCCTTCCTTGATTGACACATGAGCTTTGCAAACCATTCCCTTAGAGCAGCTCAGCTGGGCACTTGGAGCAGAATTCCTAAGGCTGTATCAGTGCAAGATCCTGCTGAATGCTCAGGGGATTTATTTGCATTTGGGTTTTCCTTCTGTCCCTTCCAGATCTCCTCCTTGCTTTTCTCATGGTCTAGCTGTGATTTTTTGCTTAAAAATCTATCTTTCCTTGCTTTGCTTTTCACTCATGTTAGCTGTGCCCAGCTCTGTACCTTCATCTGCAAACTCCTCTAGGCAGCCCAAAGCCAGACACATCTGAGACTGGGCATATTTTCAGTTTTCAGGAGTTTCAAGAGTTTTCAAAATTAGGTAAATGCCTCTCCATCCTCACCTGGTCCCAGGGGCTCCCTTTGACCAGATCAGCTTTCCATGAAAGCACATGGTAGCAGCCAGTGTTCCATCCTGGGATGGGCATGTGTGGTTCTCTATGCAACTTGTGTGGTCAGAAAACCTTTCTGAGCTCTTTTAAAAAGTGGGATCACCCCTTGAAGGAGCAGCCCAGACTTGACTGGTCTGCTCTTGGGTTGTGTGTTGCCAGATAAAGACGTGAAGGATATTCCTATCCCCCCTGGGAAGTCATTCACCTACAGCTGGAGTCTCACCTCCGAGGATGGGCCAACGCAGGCAGATCCTCGCTGCCTCACCCGTTTCTACTACAGCTCCATCGACCCAGTCCGAGACACAGCCTCGGGCCTGATTGGGCCCCTCCTCATCTGCTTCAAGAAGTCCATGGATCAGAGGGGAAATCAGGTAGGTCCTTCCTTTGTTGCCTCAACTTCTAGGCTGAAAAGCTGGAATAACTGTGGTAAGTGAAATATTTGGGTAAAACCAAAATTGTCTATTCTGTTCTGTTCAACCCTACCATCAGTCCCAATGCCTCTGCCTTCCCCATCCTTCCTTGCATGCTCCCTTTTCTCCAAATCTGGACCCTAACTCCTGTGACATAGCAATAAACTGTTCCCCATGCACCCAGGCTAAGACCTGACAGCTACACCAGGCCCTGATCAGACCAGGAATAATTTCTTCCCTCTCTTTCCCAGATAATGTCAGACAACATGAAGTTGGTGCTGTTTTCAGTCTTTGATGAGAACCGCAGCTGGTACCTGGAGCAGAACATCAGGAGGTTCTGCTCTGACTCAGCCCATGTGGACACCCAGGACCCCCAGTTTTATGCCTCCAATGTGATGCACAGTGAGTACTGGGCCAGGGGCTCCCTGCAAAGCCCCTGCAGACACAGGCTCATCCCTGCCCCAGGGAACAAGCAGGGGACATGCAGCAGCTCAGCAGCCATGGGGGGAATCGAGTCCTGATGAAATGTCCCCTGTCCTCTTCCAGCTATTAATGGCTTTGTATTTGACAACCTCCAACCAAAACTGTGCCTGCACGACGTTGTGTACTGGTATGTTCTGAGTGTGGGGGCCCAAACAGATTTCCTCTCCATCTTCTTCTCTGGAAACACATTCAAGCGCAACATGGTCTTTGAGGACGTGCTTACCCTCTTCCCATTTTCTGGAGAAACAGTCTTCATGAGTTTGGAAAAGCCAGGTTAGTAACATGGGCTATTCTGCACACCATGGGCTTGGCATCCCAGCAGAGATCAGTGAGCACCTCCAGCCACTTCTCTGGTGCCCAAATCCATTTTGACAGCTCTGAGACCAGAGGGATGCACAACCTGCTGGAACCGCAAAGTGAGGGCAGTGATTAAAACTTTCAAAGCTTAAATCAAGTAAATTGAGTTACTGTATTTACTTCATTAGTAGGGTATGTTAAGGTCACACACACTGCCAAACCAGTAAGCTGGCTGCAGTAACATGAGCCTGGTGGACATTTGTAATCTTGGCTCCAAGCTTGGAGGTCAAGGGGAGTGGCAGTGCTGTCCCTGCTGTGGGTTCAGCTGCTGGTCACGGCTTTTATCTCCACACTTTTGCAAGGACAGAAATCGCAGCCACAGAGAAATCCTAGAAAAGATTTCCTTCAGAGTTCAGTGATATTTCCCCCCAGTCAGCACTTTTTCCTTAGCATTGGCAAAAGCGGTGCTGTCAAACCATTTCCTCACAGAGGAGACACAGGGTTTACCATGTGATTCCAAACACTGATGTGAGGGTCATGAGCACTGCACCCTGAGCCAAGCTGCCAGGGTTTGTAGACACCCCAGGAAGCTTTCTAAAACCCAGCCAAGTCTTGCATCCGTTTGAGCTCTGACTCCTGCCTGCTGCTCAGAAGCAGAGCAGAGCTCAGCCGGCAGCAGGTGGCAGCTCTCTCCAGCATCAGAGCCCGGGTAGCACAGACACCCTCTCTGCAGGGACCAAACACGCTGGCAGGAAATGTGAGCAAGAGGCAGCCTTTCATTTCTTTCTCCTTCAGTGGGAGAGATGTGGTGACTGTGTTTGGGAGAGAGGTGTGTTTGACAGCACCAGTGTGGCTCTGGGGGTGGGTTATAGTGATTGCTGCTGCTGGAGGCTCTGCGGGTTCTCCCTGCATTAACTGCTCTCACCAAGCTGTACCTCACAGGTGTGTGTAGCTCACTAAGCTCTGCCAGGAAACACCAGCCCTGCTGATGGTGCTTGACAGGACTGGCTCTGATGTTGCTAGCAACACTGAGTCCAGCTGTAAGACACTCTAGGGACTATGAAAGCATGAAATCACTCATGAACCAGAGGCTGCCTGAAAATATAGGTTGCACTTGTGAGGGAGCAGCATGGGAATGGCACCTCTTCTGATTTTCCACTGAAGTGGGCTGATGGTGTCCTCTTGCCCTTTCTTGAGACAGGTGTCTGGACTCTGGGGTGCCTAAATCCTGATTTCAGAGACCGAGGGATGCATGCCAAGTTCACGGTCTCACAGTGCCAGTATGAGCAATACCCTGAAGAGGAAGATTATGTGTATTCTGATGGGGATGACATTGTCTTTGAATTCCAACCCAGGGGCTTCTCTAATAGAAAGAAGTGGCACAGGCCATGTATGAATGAGCAGTTGAACAACCTCACCTCTTCCAGAAATGAAACAGAGAAGACAAGATTGTGCCTGACAGAGCATGGGGCCCGCCTGAGCAACAGCAGGACTGCTGATCCCTCTTCCAATGGCACATCAACCTTTTTAGGAACAATGCCAAATCCACATGATGTTTCCACACCTTCTCTGCCAGAGACAAACTATGAACCAGTGTCCTATGAATCCTTCCTGGAAGATGAAGAATTGTCAAATATCATCAGCCAGGATGAAGGGTTTGGAGCAATCCCACCTGGAGGACACTTGGCGAGTGTCAGTGGTACTATGAGCTCAGAAGGAGGTCAGCAGTGGGTGCACCAAGCCATGGCAGCTCCAGGAGATGCTCTGGCAGGAACGAAGGAGACAAAAATCCCAGAGGTGCAGGAGCCAGTAACAAGAACGACAGTCCAGTCTGGTGGTATGATAGAGAACCTGGAAGCAGAGCATCAAAAGACAACTACTCATGCAACAAGCTTGTGGGACTCCATTGCTTATGCTGCTAGCAAAGGTGCTCTTCAAGAGAACAGGAGCTCGTTTCACCAGAATGATCTGGAGCACAACCTGGCACTTCAAGACATGTCTTCACAGGGTGATGAGGACAAGTTGCTAAAAGGGGCTGATAAAATATCTTTTAACCTATATGACTCAGAGGAGACAGTCAGTACAGAACCATCTTTAAATATTGATCACAACTCTTCCTCCACATTGAACACTCCTTCTGCATCTCCAGATGAGACAGAAGATAATAGGACTTCTCATGCTGTGGTTCACAGTCACACCATGGAAAGCAATTCATCATCAAATGACCTAGATGCTAGGCTGGAAAAAAGACCTCACAAAATTATTTCACAAGATTTTTACGAAACTTTTGAAAAGCAAAATGTTTCTTTCTCAGACAAACCTGTACAAGGAGAAATCTTCACAGATGAGAGTAACTCCTTGCCTGCAAAAAGTGGCACAGAACACGCCAGTGAACTTGCCAAAGGTGCAAGTCTTCTAGACACCAATGACCTTGAGCAGTCCAGCTCTACAATGACAGAAGAGAGGGATGAAGTAATCTTGAAAGAAGTTTTTCAGGATGCTACAGCCGTTAAGGAGTTAGCAGAGCTGGACAGTATTGCCTTTTCTGAATCTAATGTCGTGACCAATGACACCAGGCCATTCCCAAATGGTTTCTTAAAGAGCCCTGAGCAGTTTCTGAGACACAGAGTTACAGCCAGAAGCATAAGTGGCCCTGACTGGAGACCTAAACAAGCCAGATCACTGGAGAGCAGAGGCTTGAATCTTCCTAACACCAACTGGCTCAGCAGCAGGAAGCCCCTTGCTGAGAGTAAGAGAGGAGAGCAGGATCTGTCCAGCCAGACCCCTGAGACAGCAGTGAATAAGGAAGCCCCAAAGGCATGTGGACCTCATTCCCCTTTTTGCAGCACTCGCTTCAAAAAGCGGTCCCTCGTATCAAGCGACACCTTGCCTGAGGTGGTGGTGGCCCAGCAAAGCCTGGAAGAAAAGTCCAACGTGGTTGAGAGGGGACTACACCCAGGCAGGGGTGCTCTGCATGCTGATGAGATGTATCCTGAGGGGAGGCTGGGCACAGATGGGGGTGCACAGAGCAGCAGTGAGGGGGCCCAGCGCAGCGGGCGCTCCATCCCTGTGCGGGGAGCACTGGGCACTGGGGCAGCAGTGGCAGCGAGCAGCTCAGAAAGGCAGGTCTCTGCTGAGGCTGCAGACCTGGCCTCAAACTGGGACCCCGTCTCCCCAAGGGCAGCAGTGAACACTGGGGGCTTGCAGAGCCCAGCTTTGGCCGAGCTGCAGCCAGGTAGAGCTGTGGTGTGGGGGGCTCCAGGGAGAGAGCAAGGTCAGGGGAGAAGCCAGATGGAGGAGGAGACTAACTCTGTGGAGCAGCTGGGTCGGTTCAGTCCTCAGCTTCAGGAGCTCAAGGCCAATGTCACAGAGGACTATGTGCCTGGGAGAATGCCTGGGCAAAGCCCAGAAGAGATGCCTCTGAAATCAGCCATCAGGGAGAACTGTTCACGGTCTCCAAGTAGTCCCCACCACAACAGCACCGAAAAACCAACCCAGTATGTGCAAGACGCTCCTCATGGATGTCAGGTGCTTGGTAGGGAAGATGCCCTCAGAGAAATAGGGAAGAGAAAGGGCCAGGGTCTAGGAGGACCCAAGGAGAATGGGGAAAGCAACAACACAGCTGGGGAGAGGAGCCATGCCCCAGGACACAGGGAGGAACTGGCTCTGAATGGGACCCATTCCAACCCCTCGAGGTCAAATGCTGCCAAGCCAGACTATGATGAGTACAGTGACACAGAGCAGACCATGGAGGATTTCGACATCTACGGGGAAGAGGAGCACGACCCACGCTCCTTCCAGGGGGAGATACGGCAATACTTCATTGCAGCAGTGGAGGTGATGTGGGAATATGGGAACCAGAGACCCCAGCACTTCCTAAAAGCAACGTAAGTGTGATTTCCCTCATGTATTCCTCCTGCACTGCATGGCATGGCATGATGCATGAGTTGGCACGTTTTGGCAGGCAGGATTACAGTTCTGTACGGGTACAACCCAGCCAAGCAGCCCAGGGAAAGGATGGTCCCAGTATCTCCCCTCCACCTGGGGGGGTCTGTAACTCCAGAAACCTTGAGCTTCCTTGCAAGTGGGTCAGGGATGCTCTGGCTCTGTATCGCCTTGACCTGTAGCAGCTCTGCCATGGCTGCCCTCACTATGGGACAGTGTCACCTGGCTTTCCTAAGCAGCCTCTCCCCACAGGAACCCCCGGAGCAGCAGGAGGAGGCGTTCCTGGCAGTACCGCAAGGTGGTTTTCCGAGAGTACTTGGATGATTCTTTCACGCAGCCGGTGCAGCGGAGAGAGCTGGATGAACACCTGGGCATCCTCGGGCCCTACATCAGGGCAGAAGTTGAAGATGTCATCATGGTGAGTAGAAAGTTCCCATTTCCTATAAAACCATAAATCTTCCTGTTGCTGTCTGAGCTCAGCCAGAGGGAGTGCTCCATGGGGAGCTTTTTCGGGGAAGGGATTGCACAAAGGGTAGTGAGCTAAGCAAGGCTCTCTTAGGTACTCTGTATGAGGGCAGGCTGGGGCTTCCCACGTCACCAAAGGTCCTTCAACACCCACTTAAGGAGGTGAAAGGCTCTTCACTGGGCCCAGGACTTGTATGAAGTTGCCCAGTTTTCACGGATGGATTCAGCACCTTTGGGCTCCAGAGACAGTAGTGTAGCTGACCTTCCTTCCACTGAGCAGGGAGAGGGCCTCATCCTGCTGACATGACCAGGATGTTCTCTCCACTAAAGATTACACTGCACAGCCACAGCTTGTTGTTCAGCAGGGTTTGGCCACTCCATGGGGACCAGCTGGAGGTCTGGGAACCAGGGACATGGCTGCCTCCTTCCCCCCAGCTGGCTGGACCCACCGCCAGGGTCCAGGGCACTCTCAGCACTGCCCCCTCCCACATTTCACTACTTTGCTTTCCCTCTGGTGCAGGTGACGTTCAAGAACCTGGCCTCACGGCCCTTCTCCTTCCACTCCACCCTAACAGCCTATGAGGAGGTGCAGGGCACAACGCAGGCTGAGGGTGCAGTGGTGCAGCCCGGAGGCCTCCGGAAATACTCCTGGAAAGTCCTGCCCCAGATGGCACCCACCATGCAGGAGTTTGACTGCAAGGCCTGGGCTTACTTCTCCAACGTCGACCTGGTAGGTGGGAGCCTCCATGAGGCATCCCAGGAAGGAGAGGTGGGCAGCACACCTGGGTCCTGGCTGTGAGATCAAGGTTTTTCCTATGGGGCTGTGTTGAAAGCAGCATGCGGCTGTGTAGATTCTCAGGTGTCTAATACAGTGATGAATGCATGCTGGTGCTTTCTCCCTTCCCTTCCCTTCCTTTCCTCTCTCCCCGCTCCCCCCCTCTCCTCCTCGCACCCCCCCCCTTCCTCCCCCCCCCCCTCCTCCTCCCCCCCCCTCTCCTCCTCGCACCCCCCCCCTTCCTCCCCCCCCCCCTCCTCCTCCCCCCCCCTCTCCTCCTCGCACCCCCCCCCTTCCTCCCCCCCCCCCTCCTCCTCCCCCCCCCTCTCCTCCTCGCACCCCCCCCCTTCCTCCCCCCCCCCCTCCTCCTCCCCCCCCCTCTCCTCCTCGCACCCCCCCCCTTCCTCCCCCCCCCCCTCCTCCTCCCCCCCCCCCTCCTCCCCTCCCCTCCCCTTCCCTTCCCTTCCCCTAACTGGGAGCTGTACCAGCTTATGAGACTTGCAGGGAACCATCATTCTGCAGTTCCTTACCCCTCTGCCAAATCTGCCTGAATTTGGCCCCTGGGTCCAATGTGTTAGGGACTGTTGGACAGTTGGGCAGACAGACACCACATCTCTTGAAAGCACTTGCAAACACTTGCCTTCCTTAGCTCAGGGCAGAGGGGGAATGCCCCAGTGAACTCAGCATGTCCTTTTCTCTCTGCACGTGCCCCTGAGTGGGAGCCAGGCCAGGGATGCAGACAGGTGCATTGCTTTCCTCTCTGCTGTGCCTCTCACCGGCCTCAGCGCTGCCTCCTGCTCGGAGACAAACCCTTATCTCCTGGCTCCCTGCAGGAGAAGGACCTGCACTCAGGCCTCATTGGGCCGCTGATCATCTGCCGCCGAGGGGTGCTGAGCTTGGTTTTCAGGCGGCAGCTGGCTGTGCAGGAGTTCTCCCTGCTCTTCACCATCTTTGATGAGACCAAAAGCTGGTACTTCCCAGAGAATGTAGAGAGGAACTGCCGCCCTCCCTGCCGGATCCAGCAGGACAACCCTGACTTTAAGAGAAACCATTCCTTCCATGGTGAGGACCCTTGCCTTTGCCCTTTCCATCTCACAATCTATACTGGGATGGAAATACCCCGGAGCCTTGAGCCACCCCTGACCGCTGCCTTTCCCAGCCATCAACGGCTACGTGAGTGACACCCTGCCCGGGCTGGTGATGGCCCAGCAGCAACGTGTCCGATGGCACCTCCTGAACATGGGCAGCACTGAGGACATCCACTCTGTCCACTTCCACGGGCAGCTGTTCAGCGTCAGGACTAGCCAGGAATATCGCATGGGAGTCTACAACCTTTATCCCGGTGAGATGCAGCACAGGCACTGTGCACCCCACTCTGCCAGGGCTTCCTGTCTGTGCCCTTAGGAAGTGCCAAGCCTGTGGGGGGTACCAAGAAGGGGGAATGGATCTGGAATATTCTGGCTCTGTGGTTGCACAGCACTTGGCACTGTGGCATCCCATTACAGCCAGTAACTCCCCCCTGCTCTGCTCTCTGTTCCTGCCAGGTGTCTTCGGGACAGTGGAGATGTGGCCCTCACACGCTGGGATCTGGCGGGTAGAGTGCAAAGTGGGAGAGCACCAGCAGGCTGGGATGAGTGCCCTCTTCCTTGTGTATGACCTGAGTGAGTGATCCTCTTTGTGCCCTGGCCCACCTGGGCCATGGCCACAGCCAGAATGTATTTGAGCCCCCTCCCCTAGTTCTCTCAGCATTTCTCCTGGGGTGACCCACAGGGGATCTTCTGGGTTTTCACTCTGAAAGAAAGTTTCAGCCCTTGCCACCCTGCATAGTCCAGCAGGGACACAGCTGGGGTGCAAACCGGGAGACCAGCTTCATTGGTCTGCAAATATTTACTCCAAGAGCTCTTGTTTTCCAAATGTGAAGGTCCCTGGACCTCTTATAAAATGCACTTATCCAAGCAAGTGCATGCATGGGCTGGTGTCTGCCAATACTGTCAGTAAGGTACAGTGCCCAGCTGCTTAACCATATGTCAGGGGGTAAACTGAGGCACAGGGTGATGACAGGAGGTAGTGAGTCAGGCTGCCTGACTACAGCTTGGTCTGATAGAAACAACTCCAAGAGCAACTGCAAAATCCATAGGAAACCTCTGATTCCACCCCAGAACAACACGTTTCTAACTTACCATAAGTAAGCACTGGGGGAAGTGGTGTGGGAGAGTAGTATTTTATCACAGTGACAGTCTCTCTCCTGTTTCTAAAAGAGTATTAAATGTCAGCCAGAAAATGTTGCCGTAAGTTAAAAATCTGTTTAAGATTTCTAATTCGCATTTTCCCCAGGAGCATTTGACACGCAGTGGAGATGCCAAGGTGTGACAAGTCACTAATAATAATGGTTATTATAAGAGACAAACATCCCTGTGCTCAGCAGACCAGAAGGGAGACACAGAGAGACAGGGGAGTCAGGTAGACTTTCCTTTAGCAGTGTGATATTTGTTTTCAAAAGATGCTGCCTAGCAACAAAAAGGCCCAGGAGCAAGGCAGGGTATAAGGAAGAGACACTTGTCAGTACTGCTGGGACGTTAGGACATGGGCATGAGAGGTCATGGACTCCGGGAAAGGAGTTTGGCAAGAGGCTGCTGTGACTGGTGCTGGGAATTCTCTGCTCTTGACATGGGGGTTGGGAGTGAGAACTTTCAGCACCCCTAAAATTCAGGGATGGATGTGGAAGCATCTGAAACCTATCCCTTGGTGTGAGAGAAACAAATCTGGGGGCTCCTGGAAGCTTGAAAACCTCCCTGAGCCCGGAGGTTGCTACCCAGCCTAGACTCTTATCTAATCCAGTCTCCCTGGTGTTTGCCCTCCCCTGTTCACTGCAGACTGCCGGGATGCCCTGGGTATGGCCTCAGGCCGCATTGCAGACTCTCAGATCACAGCCTCGGGGCAGTATGGTGAGTAGCTGGAGGGCGGGTGGAGTCAGGGCAGCTTCAGCCAACATAACTCATGTGCTTGCCTGCCCTGAGTTCTGCTACACTGGGTCCCTGGTAGAGTCCTTCCTCCGTCCATGCCCTTGTCAGCATCCCACCTGGGACCTGGAGCCTTCCCACATGGCTGGCCCGTCATGTCAGTGCTCTTCCACCCTGTACGTGGCTATTAAACCCCAGGGTGATCCTCAGCCCCAGTCCTGTGGATGGACTTCACCTCAGGCAGTGCCAAGGGCCAGCAGCAGCCTGGTGTCTGTGCTCTCTCCTGGCAGGGCAGTGGGCTCCTTACCTGGCCAGGCTGGATAACACCGGCTCCATCAACGCTTGGAGCACCGACCGCAGCAATGCCTCGATCCAGGTAAGAGGGGCCCGGTGCCTGGGGGCACCACTGGGGGCATTGCAAGGTCATGCTCATGGAGAGGGGTGCCTACAGATGGCCAGGACCTCCCCAGCCACATCCTGCTGTTTGCCCCTCCCTCTGAGAGGGGAGCACTAAGATCCTAATGGCAGCTGCTCTGATCAGGCTGCTACTGGCCTGACCCCCATATCCATCCTCAGTGTAGCACAGGAATCACTTGATGGTCCAGATGCAGCACTGGATTGTGCAAAAATCCCCCAAAGGGCAAGTAAGAACAGCTCACCTCTCCAAACAACTCTCCCCTGCCCTCTCCCAGCTGTTGGCTGACTTGTGCCCTTGTGAATGACTGCTTTAATTACTTTCACAACCAGTGCTCAGATATGTCAGGAGGAAGTGAGTTCGTGGTTTACAGTGCATTGCCTGAACATGGCTTGGGTTTTCCATCAGAAGTGAATCCCTGACTTTCATTCTCAGGTGGACCTTTTGCACCCCATGATTATTCACGGCATAAAAACCCAAGGGGCCAGACAAAAGTTCTCCAGCTTCTACATCTCCCAGTTTCTTGTCTTCTACAGCCTTGATGGGCGAAGGTGGAGGACATACAAGGGAAATGCCACGAGCACACAGATGGTAAGGTGAAAGGGTCTTGAGAAGACTGCCTTCCCAGAATGGTGTCTCCTGGGGTGATGAGGGCTGGGGATCTCTGTATACAAGGCGGAGATCTCCTCAGCCCCTGAGATTAGGGCAGGAACAGAGACCATTCAGTGCCAGGTGACTGAATCACAGATCACAGACCTGCAAGGGACTTGCTGCCTGTCTCCATCTGTCTCATCTGAGCTGTTTCTTTCCACGATCCCAGGTGGCTGTGAGATCCACCTCTTAATGTTATGTTGCATTTTACTTAGAGCTAGGCATAAGATTCTACCTGAATATCTTTTCCTGACAACAAAGGCAAATTTGCCTTTTTAAAAACATGGTGCAGATGCCAATGATTTGGAGAATCTATAGTCATTAGAAAAAACCCACAACCTAAATATGCATAAGCTGATCAATCCATTGGGAGAAGAGTCTCCAGAAAAGCCTCCATTGTGTACACCAGCTGTGGCTAAAACTTTTGCTAGGGTCAGATGTTTGAGGGCTGACTTTTTTTCCTTCTTTTTCTTCCCCTTGTTTGGTGAAAATATAAAACAAGTTAATTTGTGCAGACCCGAAGTTTATCCTTCTCCTCCTCTCAGTGGCCCACTCACACTTATTTGGCCTGAATCACATCTCAAATCATTTCCCTGAGCTGCTGTTTCTTGTAAGGGTGATGACAAGACACAGGAGTGCCAGATGGGAATGTTCTTCTCCCCAGTAATCCAGTCTATCTCTCTTTCCACTGGTACAACAATCCTTTTCCTCCCTTTCCCTGCAGCTGTTCTTTGCAAATGTGGATGCAACTGGAGTGAAAGAGAACTGGTTCAAGCCTCCCATCATAGCCCGGTACATCCGCATCAACCCCACCCACTACAACATCCGGGCCACGCTGCGCATGGAGCTCCTCGGCTGCGACCTCAACAGTGCGTCCCACCCCCAGATACCCCCACCAAAACTGGGCTCTGGTCTGCTGAAATGCTGAGCATGACAGCTCCATGTGTGCCAGGGCTCCCAGGCACTTATGGAGGGGGCAGGAAGAGGGTGAGGATGGCACCAAGGTGTTGAGGGAACAAAGCTGGAAAGTCTAATTGTGGTCTTAGAGATGACAATACCAAAGGCAGAGCCTGGGCCCAGCTCTCACCATCACTTTTTCCTGAAGTACCAGAAACTTCCAGCAGCTAAGCTGATAGCTGGGGAGCTGTTCAGTCTGGGAGAGCAGGGAACAAGCAGAGACAGATGCTGTTGGCTTTTCCTCTGGTTTTGCCACTTCAAGTCGAGATGGCTCTGGTCAACACTGTGATCTGAGGAAGTGGTGCTCTGGGATCCCTTCTTTGGCTTTGCACACCTGCAGGGCTCTGTAGCAGCTAAAAGCAGCAGAGGCTGTGCTGTCAACCCATGCTCCAAACCTGCCAGCTGGCTCTGAAGCAGCTGTGCACAGGCACATCTGATCACACCGTGTGCAGGGTGTCTCCCTGCCAGGTGTTCTTGTTCTTTCCCTGGAGACAGGTTCTCCTTATGTCTCCTTACACTATAAATTCTTCACATTCCTCCTAGATAAAGTCTCCAGGGAGAAAAGAAGGTGGGACTAGTGGCAGAGGTAGTTTGGCCAGAGTCATGCTGCACACAGGAGCCCTAAGCAGTGCAGGGACCATGACACTGCAGCAAGGCACGGGAGAACCTGTAACCAGGGAAAGGGCATGGAGGGTGGCTGGAGCGGTGAGCAGGCAGAAGGCATCTCCATGATGGGTCTGTTCTACCCCCTGACAAGCACTGCTCCTCTATTCCAGGCTGCTCCATGCCCCTGGGAATGGAGAACAGAGGCATTCTTGACCAGCACATCTCCGCGTCCTCCTACAGCGCCAACGTCTTCTCCAGCTGGACACCTTCCCTGGCCCGCCTGAACCTCCAGGGGAGGACCAACGCGTGGAGGCCAAAGGTAGCCCATGCAAGGAGACACCCAGGCGGGCAGCTGGGATCCCAGCAGGGATCCCCAGGGAGTCAGGGCTATGTGGGAGGTGTGAACAGCCATGTGCACCATGCAAGCTGCCCACTCACTGCCACACTGATTTAGCACCCAGCAGCTCCAACCAGATGCCTGGTAGGGCAGGTGAAGCGCAGGGAAGTGCGGGGCCAGCTTGGCTTCAGCTGCAATGAGTGTGTCTTTCTCATTGCTGCTGGAGGGTTGAAGGCAGTCTGTCCTTCCCCAGAGCAACAGTCCCAGGGAGTGGCTGCAGGTGGACTTCGAGGTAACCAAGAAGGTGACTGCAATCATAACCCAAGGTGCCAAAGCTGTCTTCACCCACATGTTTGTGAAGGAGTTTGCTGTCTCCATCAGCCAGGATGGCGTGCACTGGAGCCCAGTCCTGCAAGATGGCAAGGAGAAGGTAGGCAGAGCTGCTCCATGGCCAGAACCCATGGCCACCCTCAGGGCAGCAAGCACAGCCTTTGGCAGCAAACAGGCTCACAGGGTTTCTTTTCAAGAGCAGTGAGCCAGGCTGTGCTTTTTCCTTTCGTAAAGCATTCCAAGGGGTGTTTGTCTGGGTTGATCATGTCCTCACTATGCCAGCAGAGGAAAGCACATCCCTGGTTTCTCTCTCCTCTCCAGATTTTCAAGGCAAACCAAGACTACAAGAGCCCAGTGACGAACACCCTGGAGTCGCCCCTGTTTGCCCGCTATGTGAGGATACACCCCCGCCAGTGGCACAACCACATTGCCCTGCGAACAGAGTTCCTTGGCTGTGACACTCAGCAGGAGTACTGATGGCTGCAGGGCCAGGAATGGGCAGTGCCAGCCGAAGGACACAAATGCCACCGGACACTGAACTCTCCCCAGGCCTGGAGCCGGCCCTCTAGGGTTTGATTGCACCTGCTGCTGGGGAAGAGATGGGCTGCAGAGCTCTGAATGGCTGGCTCGTTATCTGCCTTTTCCTGTCTCTCATCTACCAGATGCCATATACTCAGATGTAATGCTGAAGAATTAAACAGTAATTTTCCAGTATCTTCCTGCACTTTCTCCTCTGCTCCAGCCTTGGAGTCCCCAGGGGCTCAGTCAGCATTACCAGCAGCTACTAATTAATTAGCCCCAGAGCTTCATTTTGCACAAGCTCCTGCTGCCCTGGGCACAGTCCTGGGGGAGGAGGAAGAGCAAAGATAAGGATGAGGGGAGGAGACCCCGCTCCAGGCCCCAGTGTCCATTTCACAATCAGTGGGGACTGGAGGCTCAAGGGAGGCAGCTCTTGCTCAACCTGACTCAGCACCGGGTTTTGGCCCTGCACTTCCCTTCATCTCCTTTCCATAGTGCTCCTGCCGCTGTGGCTGCCTGCCGCCACCCTGCTCTCTGTTACTGCCTGGAGCAAGCCCTCCTTGTTCACCACAGGAGGAGTTCTGTGGGTGCCTGTGGCTCTCAGGGACCCTGGCAGGACTGATGGATGAGCTGTCACCTTGACATAATCTCCAGCGAGGTATGCCATGGGCCAGAGCCATCTTCCTGACACTAGTGGCTTTCCTCCTCCCTGCCTCAGGCAGTGGCAGATGTTTCCCCTCAAGAATGACAACGAGCAGGGTGACACCGGCTCCTGCCTCATTCCTTTTGCGGCATGGGGACCTTACAGAACAATGGCCACTTCACAAGGGCTGTGGGGAAGGCATGGGGTCATGCCTGTTAGGCAGCACACTTCTCACACTTCTCCAGCAGCTCCCCAGAACCTGTGCCATCCCACCCCCAGGGCAGTGAGTCCTCCCTTTGTGACAGGGGAGCTGGGTCTTACAAAACCTCTGGCAGCTGACAAGGCAGGGTAAGCAGGGTTATGAGAGGGCTTTGGAGAATGGCAGGAGTCAGCTGGGTGCTGGCTGCTGTCACGGTGGGATGGGCAGGATGTGTGCACCAGCCCAGCAACAGCCAGAGATTGCCTTGTGAACTTCCAGGGTGCCCCACCAGAGTCGGGCAGTCTCTGCTCACACCTGTAGGAGTTGTGGCCTGCAGCAGCTCCCAGAACAGCTCTGCCAACAGCACAGGGATGGCTGTGGCGGGGACACCCGGGCTGTGCCATGAGCAGGGTGATTGTGTGAGGAACAGCTGCTCTGAGCCACCCAGCTCCTGCCTGCCATCAGCTGCCCGGGCTGTGTGGTGCACACTGATGCTCCCCTCCACAGCCTGTGTGTCTCGAGACATCAACTTTTCCAGTCTCTCACAGGGACATGTGCTGCAGATCACCCCAGTGGTGTGACCTGTCCAGGAAAGCCACACCCAGAGGAGATCAGAAAGTGGTGTTTCAAATAACACACCTTGAAAAAGTCTCTTGCATCTGCCACATTGCTGTACAGGGAGCCTTTGCTGTGGCCCTGGCACTGATTACATTACAACCCAAGCAGGACATGGAATCACCCTTTGGCTTAATTGCATTCTGACAAGAACCAAGCACAGAGCTGAGGAGACGCTGGCTGGCAAGCACTGAAGAGAGGGATTGGAGCTTCGAGAACACCTCTGCCTGAGGCAGAGTAGCCCTCAGCCTGGGAGGACAAAACCTGCCACCTCAGGCCCTTCTCAAGGCAACCTTCCTCAGTTCCAAGGCAACTCCATCTCTCCTGAGCTCAGTGGCCAATGCTGCACAAGGCTGCAATGATGGGCCACCAGGGCAGAGGAGCACCCCAGGCATAGCGAAGGCCCTGATGGCAAAGAGAACAGAGCAGAGACAGCATCTCAGACCCAAACAGCAGCTGGACGTAGACAGAGACCCACACACACCTGCTGAGGATCTGGCCCAGTCCTCCATATTGATACCCTTGGAAAAGGGCAGACATCTGCATCTTCTGCCCATGGCCAGGCTGGGCCTGACCACCTGAAGCATAAATACTCTTCAGGGTCTGAGCACCAATGGATACTCAGGCTCAACCTGCCTCCAGAAACTGCTGTATTGTGGCACATTTGTCTGGTGACACAGGGTTAGAACAGAGGAAAAGCTGAGTGCACTAGAGCCCCCTCTGGACTGTTTTCAAAGAGGAAGCACAGCTGAAATCTCTGCAGGTGACTGAGCAGCCTTCACCCACTAGTCCTGAGTAGTTCCAGGATGTTCAATCAGCCAGGAAGCAGGGAAGGGACTGCGCTGAGCAAGAGCACTAGTGGGCAGGCAGGCAGATGTGTCTGAGCCTGCCAAGTTCTGGCATCCATTACTTGGAAGCATATCTTGACATTTATCTTGTGGGGAACGGAGACCAGACACTGCTTCCTCACAGCGCGATGCAGATCTGAAATGCATCACATCCTCCCCCACACACAGACGTTTCTGTGCAGGGGAAGGGCTTGACCAGCATGAAGCCTTCTGCCTTTCAGCCAGGAGATGCCTTGCCTAACCACCACCCTGCAAAGAGCACTGCTGCAGCAGGGGCTGACCTGGCTGGATCCTCCTGGGCCCCAGGGATCTTATTGTCTTTCACGGCTCAGCTGCCACGGTTGCCTGGGCTGGGTGATCTGGTGATCACACAGCTTTCTGGTGGCTCCAGGAAGACAAAACACATCCTGGCTGTCTCTTTCTCTTATAGCCCAAGCAGAGATTAATTTGCAAGCCAAAGTGTGTGAGGTGTTTCAATGCTGAGCCCCAGCCAGATAGGGCAGGGAGGTTTCTGAATCTCCCTTCTTTTATGCTGGATGGAGAGCTCTTGGTGTGCTGCCCCCACCTGAACTAGATGTGGGGAGTGTTTGCAGGTATTGCTGCTGTTGAGATAGGCACACTTTCCAGAAAAGGTTGCCAGCACATAACAGAAACAGGGAGTAGCAGGCTGAAGAGAGTGCTTGATCAGGGACCATGGCTGATGGGGAGCAAAGCAGACTTGGGCAATCACAGCTTAAATCCCAGCTCAGCCATGGAGCTAGAGCCAAGCTGCTCACCACCTCCTCCACCTCAGTTTCCCCATATGCAACCAACAGGGAATGAACAGACTTAGACATCCTTTTTCTGTCTGTCAGGTGTCTCTTGTCACATTTCTCCCTCCTACTACACATTCCATGATTAACTGCAGGGCTTCTCTCTGCTCTCTGTATCTCTTGCCTCCTACTCCACCGTTGCTACCAGCCTGTTTCTAGCTCGTGAGTGCAAGAGAAGCCTGGCACCAAGGGGTCCTGCCTCCAGGGTGTGCTCGGGGCAGCACATTTCAAAGCCATGCCCCACCAATCCCAGTGTGTGTCCACACTTCCCTCCTCCTCCTCCCAGGCTGCTTCAGCTTCTGGGTAAAGATGCTACAAAATGGTCTGCAGGCTGTTCTTGGTCAAGGGGAGATGAGGCTCCGAGCAGCATTCTCTAGCCTGGTGGGCACGTCTGCTAGGGCTGAATGCAGTCAGGCACCCTGTGACTTTTCTAGCCCCCTGAACTAGTCCATTATTTTCTTATCCCAATCTGACTTTACAGGCTGTCCAGGGAACCCTGCAGACAAAGTCTGGGCCACAGGTTCCACCAGGCACAGCTGCAAAATGTGGCCCTCGTAGGTGTCTTTCTTCTGCTCCTGGTATTGACTCCCCTGATCGCCTAATCCTGTTGTGTACTTGGTACACTGCTTACACAGAACTTGCTTAGAATCAGGAGCTAAATTATATGAAGCATTAGACCACAAACTGTGAATTTCCACCCAGATAGGCTGAACTTTTACCCAGTTAAGTAAAAGGGGGCCCCAGAACTGGTTTGAGCTGGAAGATAAGGAAGCAAGGAAGGCTGCTACCATTGTTAGGTCAGCTGACACAGCTATCTTAGAGATAAGAGAAGAAACAGCCTACCTAGAGACAATGAGGGGACCCAGTAAAGAACAGGAATACCCCAGACGCTAATATTACTAATGGTCAGGACTGTCATGTGAGGGGTGAGCGACCTGTAAGGATAAAATTGCCCAGGGATTTCTTTGATTTGGGTTCCTCTTTGGATGTACCCAGCTTGAGCTTCTCTACACATCACATAAACAAACCTCTATTTACTCAGTGGATTGGCAACTTGTCTTCTTCAAGCAGGCCCAAGCCCTGTTGATGGTGGCATAAATCCTGGCAGGTGGTTGTAATTCCTTCAACAAAGCCCAAGGCCACCTCTCAGATGCGCAGTGTGAGGCAGAGGATAGGGCAAGAAGTGGACCTGGAGCTACATGTGATGATGAAGGACTCCAGCCAGGTGGTCCCACATAACTGTGCAACAGCTGTCACAGGAGAGGGACTGATGGGAAGAGCATTCCCTGTCCAGGCTGTGCTTCTGGGGCGCTTTTCTCCTGGCAGTGTTGGAGCAGCTTGCTGGAGCTGGTCACATCAGCACCTACAGCTCCCATACCTCCTTTTCCCTGCATCTCACAGCACTCTGGGCTTTTTAATAGCCCAGCCAGGAGCAGTTTTTTTCCCACAAGGCAGGAGAAACTTGCTGTCAGAACAAGATGTATTTTCTTTCTTTCTTTTTTCCCCTCCTCCTCCTCTCATTCCCCTGTTTTCCTGTTTCCTTTCTCTAGGACTTTGCACCCTTCTTCTCTTTGTATTTCTTATGGTAACTTTAGACTGAGTCAGTCTGGGGAACTCATCTAGCAGCAGTGTGGGAGTCTGGTGCAAGGCAACCTCTAAACCTCCAGGATCCCATGGATGGTATGAAAACCCCTTTCAGTGACTTTCTTAAAGAATAATCTAGCAGAATTAGCTTCCCATCCCCAAATAAAGCTCAGACTTCACCTGGACCGTGGCATCAGTAAGACTTACAGTGAGAACACAAAAAGTTGGACAGCAGCCCTTCCCACCATGCACGGTTCACAAATGCAGGGATTTGCCATCGCACCCATGGAAGTTGCAGGTGCACAAGGAGCTGGAAGACCCAGAACAGCACAAGGAGAATAGGGATGTCCTTACTGCAGTGCAGAGAATCCCTGTGTCTCCTCGCCTTGGAGGTACCCTGGAGCTCTGCACACTGGTGGAGCCAAGGGATGACTGTTGGTTTGTCAGAGCCAGGTATGCACCAGCACTGCTCTGGAGAGGTGCTCCCCATGTCCTTGCTGGGCCTCTGCCCAGAGTGTCCAAATGAGGAGAATGAAGATGGGGAAGGACCTTGAGGAAAAACCTTATGAGGAGTGGCTGAGGTCACTGGGTCTGTTCAGCCTGGAGAAGAGACTGAGGGGAGACTCATCATAGTTGCAACTTCCTTGTGCAGGGAAGAGGAGGAGCAGCCACTGATCTCTTCTCTGTGGTGACCAGTGACAGGACCCGTGGGAATGGCCTGAATTTGTGTCAGAGGAGGTTTAGGTTGGATATTAGAAAAAGGTTCTTCCCCAAAAGGGTGGTTGGGCATTGGAACAGGCTCTCCAGAGCAGTGGTCACAGCACCAAGCCTGACACAGCTCACGGAGCGTTTGGGAAACGCTCTCGGGCACACGGGGTGACTCTTGGGGCTGTCCTGTGCAGGGTCAGGAGTTGGACTCGATGACCCTTGTGGGTCCCTTCCAATTCAGCATATTCTGTGATCTGAGTGCTTATGCACGACCAGGGGCTCACCCGGGCGAGGGATTGGCCCAGCACAGACGCGATGTGGACGCCCCCACGGGGGAAAACCCCCGACGCGGCAGCGAGGCGAGGCTGAGCGGCCGCGGGGACACCGCGCCCGTCCCTCCCTCCCAGCGCTGGGCCCGCCGCCCCGGCACCGTCGGCTGCCTGGCCCCGGCGGCCGGCCCTCCGGAGCCCCCGGCCCGT
>WBMZ01002350.1:0-115217 GCA_013400975.1 Atrichornis clamosus
CGGCGGCGGGCGGCGGGCGGCGGCCAACGCGCGGGAGCGCGACCGCACACACAGCGTCAACACGGCCTTCGGCGCCCTCCGCAGGCTCATCCCCACCCGCCCCGCCGACCGCCGCCTCTCCAAGGTGGAGACGCTGCGCTTGGCGTCCAGCTACATCTCGCACCTGGCCAACGTGCTGCTGCTGCAGCAGCGCCGGCAGGACGAGGTGGCGGCCGCCGAGCAGCCCTGCCCGCAGCCCTGCCCGCAGCCCTGCCCGCAGCCCTGTCCGCAGCCCCCGCAGCCCGCTCAGCCCCCGCAGCCCTGCTCGCCACCAGGCGCCTCCGCGCCGCGGTCCATCTGCACCTTCTGCCTCAGCGAGCAGCGGCAGCGGGTAAGGGCCGGCTTCCGAACGCCTCGCTTGGAGCTCTTTTGGGGAGGGTGGTTATCGGTAATCCCCGCAGGTTTGGGACTGACCCAGCCAAGGGTTCAGTGGCGTCCGTGGTGCCTCCTAACCTGTGTTTTTATCCCTCGTACAGCACCGAGAAAGAGAGAAACCATCCACTGGTCCAGCCGTAACCGGACTCTGACCCGGCTGAGGGTCTCGTGCCAATCCTGCTCTGACTGTGCCGCTGCTCTGGGTAACTGCGCCTCACTCATGCTGCATGTTTACATTTAAATAGCACAGTCGTAAACGAGTTACTTTTTAAGCCTATGCACTTTGTTTCATATTGTGAGAGGTTTATTCAGGGTGTTTTGCAAATGAAATTCTGTGCCGCTGTTGAGACAGTTGCACCTGGTGTGGCAGCTATTTTAGCGCGAGAAATGTTAAACCTAAGCAGCCAAGCCCTGATCCTGATGCCTCCTAAACCTGTGTCTCATGATGAAACTTGAACTTCCAAACACACAGTGTCCCCTGTCAGGGGAAGCTGTCATGAACACGCCGTGCCCGACGCCTCCAGCCCAGCCCGGGCTGCACGCAGCGCTGCCGCCCACCCCTCCAGCTGCACGCCAGTCCTTGGGGAGAGGGGCTGATGCCGACAGCTGACATGCTTGAGAGGTCTCAACGATGATGGAAGATTATTTTGAGGTGTTCACAGAAAACTGGAAAACTTCCAGTGAAAGCAGCACTGCTTGCTGTGCGCACAGGCACAGCAGCACCTCGGCACGGGACACAGCCGGGACAGGAGAGGAAAGGGGAGAAGTGCAGTGTAAGCGATGCTCTTTTCTTATTAACAGTGCGAGTCGTGCCAGTCCTTTAAATAGCACGGGATATTCCTAAATCTGTCTGGCAAGCACGGGGAAGGGTGGGTTTCCCAAGGGCTTTTACCCATCACCCAGGTCATTCCCAAATTGTGCCTGTACATCACTGAGGTCATTTATCTCCCCTCAGTTTACTAGCTTGTATATTTTTTTTTTTCAAAAGTAACTCTAAAATGCAAATAAGCATGGTGTGTTTTCAGTTTTGGGTATTAGTGAAGCAGCAGGCTAAAATCTTAAACCCCAGTAATTCTGGGTTCTAAAAAATATAGAGATAGGTTAATCTTGCAATTATTTTTATAGCTATTTATAATATAAGTAATTAGGCTTTAATTAATCTTGTTACTAGGCACTTTGTGTTCTTTAAAAGCTTGGTAACTGTGCCACTCTGAGAAGGGCTGCAAAGAAAACCTGCCTCCTTTTTCCTCCCCTGACACCCTCTGTGCAGTGCTCCTGGCCAGCCTCCCAAATGTGAGGCCTGAAGAAGCAGCACTGTGTTGTTCACTTTCCTTCCTGTATAGAATTTTCTCTTCTTCCCCTACATAAGTGCAAAGCAAACTCTGGCAGTCATTATGGAGAACTTGGCAAGAGCAAGGTCGTGGTATATTGCTCACAGAACCTCACGTTTTTAGTTTCCCTTCTCCCCTCCCCAACACACACTGACCACACTGACCATCTCTTCTGCAGCATGATGAGAAAAATCAGCTGTACCTACAGAACCTGCAATAAACTTCTCCTTTGAATTCTAATACAGAAAAATACCCAAGCAAAATCCCAGTGATTCCACATCCCATCAAGCTATTCAGTCATTAACAGCTACAGGCTGTATTTCCCTGGATTGAGAAGAGTTTGTTTGGTTTTAGAAGGTTTCTATCATTAATCTTTTTTTTTTTTAATAGGGGAGTTTAAATCACTGTCAGATTATGATCTTTGTTTGCCTTGGCATTGATTTGTGAAGCTGGAAGTCTTTACAGATTTGTACAAAGTGCTTTTTAATTTTTGTGTGGCGTTGGCCTGTGTGTGTGGCTATAGAGATCTACAGACACAACTTCCTGGATTTTTTTCTTTTAATTAATTTCAAAAAGGTTGCCTTTTAAAAAGTTATTTGGTCTATAATTAGAGTTGATCTTACAGTTAAGCCCTGCATTCTTATGAACACATTAAACCCAAGCATCTTACCTCTTTACAGACAATTAACATTAATTTATTCATTTAGCTGTACCATGTCATATGATACCTTAAAATGGCAAAACATAATGCAGTTTTAAACAACTTTAGGAAAATTTTGCATTAAGTATGCTCTGAATTTTGAAATTTATAAGAAAGGCAAAAAAATTATTTCTTTCATGTTTTTGAAATGTGGGTTTATTACAGTTCTAAGAGATTTTAGTGTAGTTCTTGGCAATTGCAGCATATCTGGATTTAATAGGATATCTTTATACTCAGTTATTAAAGGAAATGAGTACAAAATGGGAGGTCCACTTTTGTACGAAAGTATGAGATGAAAACTTGTGGCTTGAAACTCTCCTGACTAATTTGTACAATCCTACGGGAATTTTAAATGGGATTTTATCTCTCTAGATTTGTATAGGATTTATACAAAATACTTTTCAATGACAAAAGCAAGAGCAGGCCCCTACAACATGGCCTTCTCTCCTGTTTAACGTGGCTCAGTGTAACACTGAATTCTTCTCTCTTCACTCAGGATAAACTGTTGAATTCAACTGGGCTTGAAGATTTTCTCAGGGTTTCAATTACTAAATAATAAAGGAGTTTCAGTAACACTGATTGATCATGGCAGAAATTAGATCCCAGAGAACTGTGGCCCAAATATTTATGGTATAGACAGATAATATCTATCCAAAGCAATTATAACAGTGATTTCTCTGAGGAACATTTATATATATGTAACACCATGTATTTAAATGAGAACAATTGGGGACAGATCCTCAACCTTGCTGAAATTTCTTTATAATGTAAAACTTCTCTACCCCCAGGAGCAAAAAAAGATACAGGATTGAGCTGTTACTCTGTAATGGGTTTTCTATAAATCAAGGGAAAAATAATTTAATTTCTGGAGACACAGATGAATTGAGGGCTCAGATTGCACATATAAAGATCTCATAATCATTTGGTATTTTATTGAGTTTTTACTGTATGAGCTTGTGCGTCCTATCAGTCCTATTTTTTTATTCATGGAACAGCATGATTCATGGTATGCACAAATATGTAAGTCAAAATTTTGAGGGTGTCTAACAGCAAGTACCTTACTTGATGGTGAGGCACTGGAATTATGGGTTTTTCCAGAGGTGCCAAAGAGCCTCTTGTTTTGCTGCAGGTATTGGGGGTTTGACTTATTTGCAAGTGCATTCTGTTCTGTATGTATGAACAGAGGCATGCCTGATGCCAATCCCAGCTTTGTTTTCCTGTAAACACTTGGCTATTCAATTTACATGATGCATGAATAAAGCAGAAACAGTGAGATATACACCATTCGGTCTCAGATCCTATTAAATTATTGTTGAAATAATCCAAGCGTAATACTTTGTATAAATCATTGTACTTAGCCTGCTACATCACTGTATAAAAACAGCATCAAGCACAGTGAATAAATCATGTTGTTTGATTTTACTAGTTAAGTTTAAAGAAGCATTTGAACATAGTTCTCGGTTATTTATGAATTAATCATAATGTAAGTCAAAGTAGTTTCATATGTTAGCTTCTATTTTCACTTCTGTTCTACAAAACAGAAGTTTCCTTTCGTGTAAAATCTGCTTCTTTACAAAAATCTGTATTTGTTTGCAAAATGTGATTATATTTGCTAAAATAAACAGTATTTTTGTTACTAATTTAAACAATAAACTGCTAACACTAAGATGGTAGTTCTCTTCTATAGCCATCTCAAGATACAAGTATTTAATCTTTTTCTTTACCTTTTTCAAATCTATGTCTACAAGATTTCAGGGGCATATTGACATGTGTAGGAACGTACCATGTGTGTGCATTGGCAGTAGAGAAGGAAAGTGGGTGGAAAGCTTGGGAAAATGAAAAGTGGCTTTCTCTGCTCAGGGCCTGTACAACATCCTAAGTGCCAAGCATAGGAGGAGCTGGAAGTAGGGAAAGGATGGAGGGAAAACAGAGGGAGAAGAAAGGAAGAGGATGATTTACCAGTGGAAGTCCCTCAGCGTAAACAAGTCAGTCCAGAAGGGAAAGAGCCCAGAGTGTGAGCAGTCACTGCCACATTTCTGTGCTTTAGCCCGTTGCACTGTGAGACTGCAGACACCACATTAAGAGAATATCACCAAAAACTATATAAACCCTAAACTGAGTGTCTAAATCACACTTTTGAAAAGAGAGTAGTAACATGATGATTAATAGTAAGAGCTAGTGGATGATACAAGGTGAAGAGAAGGAGATAATATAAAATTAGCTAAAATAGACAGCATGCCACAAAGGCAAAAGATCTGGGAGATCTGTTACACCAGGAATTCTTTGAAGGTTGAAGTAAAGTGCTTCTAAAGAATCAACATGGGGATTGTGAGGAAAGAAGAGAAAATTATTACTGAGATAAAAAATGCCATAGAGTTTCATGAAAGCTTAGTGAGAATAAAAGCCATTACTTAATACTGAGAAGAACTAAACTGGCTTCGCTGGACATATTTCTTCAAAAACCTTTTCAGAATTTGAATATACATGTGTATCCAGGCAGCCCAGAGTCTTATTTCAAGTTAAATCCTTTAGCTATTACAACGTAATATAGGTTTTCAGAAACCTTGAAGATTCACCCCACTTTTGAAGTTGTACAGCACCAAACACAGGCTTCCTCAGGAGAGAAAGGAGAAAGCATGGTTAAAGAGTAACCTACCATGGAGGATACTCTCTGTGATGCCAAGAAATCTACCTCTTGGCAAGGATTTGACATCTTGTTACAAGTAAACTATGATGTAGCAAAGAAGGTGATCCCTGTTTTGGTGATAGATAAAATGCTCATGTAACAAAATACTTAAGACACGAGTTGCTTTAGAAAAGCCTTATCTGCTCTCGTTCATTTACTACATTTACTTCACAGCAGTGTGGTGAGGTTTTAATTAAACATTTGGAAATGGCTATGTGTTCTTCCAAAGGAGAAACCAATATAAATAAGACAATTACACTGAAATGGGTGATGAAACAAGTAAGTGATCAAAGTAATTCTACTTGTTACGGCATCTCTCTCTAACATCTGATTGTCTTTTCTTCACATTATTAAAATAAACCCTATTTTCCAAGCATATGTATGCAGATCATTTTTAAATGCAAAGGTTACAGAAACAGGTAATTCTTTCAATGAGAGAATGGAGCTTGGTGGGAAGGATAAGCATCTGTCAGGCCCAGATAAGATCAGACAGCTGTGCTCTATCCTGAATGGGTGCCACGAAGCTCAGCTTTCCTAGGGAAATAACATCTTTGGCATGAAAAGCAGCAAAAGGCAGTGAAGTCTCCAAACAAATAAGTAGTGAAAACAGGAACTCTCAGAACTCATTTTTATCTAAAATATCAACTCTATATCAGGTGAAAAAATGCAGGATGAGAGGAAGATAACATCTTTACCAAAGAGTAAAAATAAAGGGCAGGAGGATCATTTCACTCTATATTCTCAATCAAATTAATCCTTTATATTAGAAACAAAGATAAGATGTGACTTTAACAACAATAATCGCTCCAGAGAGCCACTGGGATTGTAAGAGGCCTGGAACACAGGACACCCAGGACAGGCTGCAGGGAGAGGGGTGGTTAAAAGGGAGGTAAGAATGCAAAGCAGGTGGAAATCTGACAGCATTCTCACCACAGCCACAGGGGAAGGCGGAGCCAGGCTTTTCCAAGAGACACACAATGAAAGCACAAGCAGCAACAATCGCAGGTTGCAATCCAGTAATATTTATTTTCTTTTACTTAAGGAAGAATGCTTCTCCCAAGCATGGTTTAGCACTGGAGCAGGTCATACAGGGAGCCTGTGGAAGCCTCCTCCTTGGAGAGCCTCAGAACCTGATGGAGCGAGGCCCCGAGCAGTCTGGTCTAACTTTGGAGTCAGTCTTGCTTTGAAAATGGAAGAAGTGTTGAATAACTCAAATAACTTTTTCAATCTAATTTTTCCTGTGATTTTATGAAATGATGAGTTTATGGTTCTCTGGAAAGGAAGTTTGTAGAATAGGAGAATAAGACAAACTTGAAAAATGCAAGGACCTCACAGGAAAAACCTATACTTTTGGTCAGTGCCAGGATC
This sequence comes from Atrichornis clamosus, assembly GCA_013400975.1. Taxonomy (NCBI): domain Eukaryota; kingdom Metazoa; phylum Chordata; class Aves; order Passeriformes; family Menuridae; genus Atrichornis; species Atrichornis clamosus. Next base: position 6,500 of record WBMZ01002350.1, read on the forward strand.
TATTAGTCCAGATGAAATGAGGAGCATCCAGGTATGCATATCAACAGAAGAACAAAAAGGATTCCTGGAGAAAGTAGGAACTCAACATGCCTATAAAGGGTATTTCCAAAAATAGTCAGAGGCAGAGGTGTTTTTCTATCAGAAGAACATCTCAGGCCTATTCTGGGTCTCAATTAGCAAAGAGGTTTTAATTATTTGTTTGGGTGATGGTTATATTTACAAGTTACAACTTTGGAGTGTAGGTCAAAATTAGAGATTAACTCGTAGAAAAATAATATGATAAATGTTTTTTAAAATATGCATTTCCATGTAGATATGTAGGCAATGCCACATATGGCAGGAATAACTCACCTCACAAACATATGATGGAAAATGACAAGCAGAAAATTAGTTTTGAAGTGTTGCATATCACAGACATGACAAGCCTTTGCAAGAAAAGTAAACCCCACACTGGATGATTATTTCACCAAGACCCCTTTCAGCAATATTTTCTACGATATTCTAATATTAGAACTTCCCCAAGTTCTGTCTGAAATGTCGGGGTGGGTGGAAAATCTGTTAAAAGTTGTAACTTAGAAGAATACTACAAACAGAGAAATACATAGTTTACACACTGTGTCTGTGCAAATGAAATGATGGAGAGGGACTTGAGATTGTGAATGTCAGACTAGGTAACAGTGCAACAGGATATCTGTATCTTATTAACTGATAAATGTCTCCCAAAGACACCAGCAGTGGTATAAACAGAAGTTATGAGACCCTGAAGTTTTCAAGGGTAACATTTAAAGAACCTGTGGTGCTGCCAGTGGTTGGAGCATGACTGTATGCTAAACACATACATATAAAACAATTAGAACATCAGAAATGCACGACAGAAGATTTAACATCATGGTAAGAGCTATAATAAACTGATTCAAGATATAGCCATGGGAAACAGGAGCCAGGCTGCAGGGAGCAAGGTCCTACTGTGTGTTGTTTTGTTACCACTGCAACCGATTATTTTTATTTGCCACACTGCTCAAAGAAAATCTGAGTGGAAAAGACAGGCTTTAATAACAGGTGCTGTGAAAGATAACAGCATAAGTGAGAGTTTCTGGCTGATGCAAGAGGCAGTCTCTGGAATGCTCAGTATCTAGACCAGTGTTAAACACCAATCCTGGAGCAGCCAAGCATAGGTCAGGACCACTGAAGCACCAGCAGTGGCCAACGAGACAGACCCGAAGAGAAACGGCCAACAACAGCAATCCACAACATTCCTCACTGCCCAAAGTGGAGCTGAATCCAGCCAGAGGCAGGAGAAAAATCAAAGACTACTTTTCTGCTACATAAAACATGTTAGTGCTTATTTTAGCCTCTGCAATGAGATGGAGCAGAAATAAAATGCCTGTTACGGGGTGCCTCTGCATTCCAGCAAACACCACAACATTGCCATCCCCTGATTGGCACATTTCAGCTGTCACTGACACATCACAAATGAGCAGATCCTCTTCTCTGCAGAAATTATTCCTCTCTGCCATCTTGGTGAGTTCGCCTGCACTCAAGCAGCCCAGCTTTCCCCAGGATGGGAAATACTTAGGAAAAGTGATTGAACAAATTGCTACCATTAGGAAAACACCACTGCTCTTGAAATGTTTTAATTAAGATGGTTAAACTGCTTAATTAAAACTACTTTAAAAGCCTAGTCTCATTTCCATTATGGACTTTAAAGATCCTATGGCCTCAAAGAGTAAAAAGGGGTCCAAAACAAAAGTAGCCATAATGTAAATAAGAATTAGTAAATTTATTTTCACTGGCATTATTTATAGTTAGTGATCTTCTCATGTTGGCTTAATTACCATCTGATTCTAAAAGGCTAATAATTTCACTCCATTACCCTCCAGATCTGCTTCTCTTTCACAAGTAGTTTAACAGATACCAAAAATTAAAAAAAAAAAAAAAGTAAAAAGAAAGGTTAAGAGTCAAAGTAACGCAGAAAATCAAGATAGCAGTTTCAAAGGACACACCAGACAGTTGCTTCTGATGGTTAAGTCTCCAGTTCCTTTTGCCAGCTCTGCTAGTCCTTTACTCTGCCACAAACAAAGACAATATCTACTAAAACTGTACAGGAGTTGCTGGAACTTACCTCTCAATATCCAAATTCATTTGATTTTCAACAAGATTGGGGCATTAAAAATGAAATTAGGGCTTTACAGGGAAAAGAATTGCTAGGATTCGGATGCTGAATAAAAATGGCAATGCAGACAAACATTTAACATCTACAGACACATGAACCCCCTCTTGTGTATGTACTTCCAGATCAAACATTATCTGAACTGCACAAACCCTGACCAGTGTGGAAATGAGCAGGAACAGAGAGACCATCTTTGTGTATTCCACACTGAGAAAATGGTCAAACTAATGCAGAATAATTTATAGAGGTGATCAGCAGCTAAGAAGGGATGAACAGAGTGTATGACCTCTACGAGTTGGCTACCAGCTTCCGTAGAGACATGACAGAATATTCAGCTCATCCCTGCTGAACAGGACCAGCCATGCACAGGGAGGAAGAGCTGGGAAACAAGAAGCTCTGCACAGTGTGTTTGTTCCTCTTTCCAGTCCCAAGACATGGAGCTGAAATACACATTTCAGTAACTTGGCCCAAAACAGCGCATTCTGCAATTTCGGCTGAGCGAGTCCCCAAACACAAAACTGCTGTTCCACAACCAAATGTCAGCAGAGCAGCTGAGAGACACACAGGCCTGGGAAGGAAAGGGAGAGTTCAGGAGCCTGGAAGGAAAAGGGAAATCTCAGTGCCGACCAGGGAAAATAGCAAAAACCCCTTCTGTGTGGCTACTTGATGACATATGGTGCATGGTTTGAGCTTCCTTGTGAATCCCTGTCAAGTCAGCTTCTAAGCAGAATTGGAATATTACATCAGATAACATCTCAATCCCAATTTTTTCCATTTGGTACTCCATAATGCTCCCATTTTAGGTGGAAATGAAGCCTCCAGCCCAGTTTGCCTCAACGTGTAAGGTTTTCTAATAATTCTGTGTCACCTTGGAAAATTAAAACAGCACCTCTTGTTCCGATTGTGTATGAAAGTATAGCTAAAACAAATTTCATGGCACTGATTAAGTGTCATGTTCACTAAACTTTCCTATCCCATTATGCTTTCAGTATTGGTGTTTGCATAGGCTGCACGGTGAGTAAGAAAAATCAGATTTCAGGTGCTCACAAGCATGACAAATAGGAACTAGAGTGGCCTTGAGCACTGTGATGTAGTAACAGAGAGGAAATTGAAGCATTCGATATTCTGAGGTGCCCAAGCCCTCTGCAGATGGCTCTTGGATACTGTTAGTAATCTAGCAAAAAGAAATCATCCAGTTTTGTGAGGGTTTGTTCTGTTTGTTTTGCTTTTACACTCCCAAAATAAATAATTGTAATGCAGGCAGCATAATGTGAGTAATCATAATACAAACATTAACTTACATCTCTTCCTTTAGGTGCTCATCTCTAAATGAAATCAATGCAAGATTTAGCAAGTGCCTCATACAGTAACAAATCTCCAGTTTCAGGAGGTTACTGTACATTTCTGTGTTATTAGGAGCGTTGTGGAATTTAATTCAAGGTTGCTGACAGAAAGGCTTGCCATCAGGAGTGTTTTAATCCTGTGACTGACAATAACAGCAGTGCTGCAGTCCTATTGCCTTAGCTGGACTAAGTGTTCAGCTCGTCTTCGTACCCCAACATTTCATTAAATCACTTCATGCTTAATAGCTCATGAAAAAATTAAATAAATGTCTATATGTTAATCTTTGTATAGTTCTGCATTTTATAATTGGATATATAATTAAAGTGCAGAAATTGAATTATATGCTTTTATTTTGGGGCCTGCTTCTATCTGGCAAGTAGACCTGGGAAAGAGATGAATTCATAGACGAATAGATGTCTGAAAATATTTATATATTATATAATCTATTTAGACATTCACTTTCAGTGAGTTAAGACAATATCAGCAGGTATCTGATAAGTAGGTGCCATTAATACCTGCATAAAGATAAATTTTAATCTGTTATACTGCAGTGAAATTATGGAGGTTTAATATTTTTAGATTAAGAGCTTCACTGGACTACATTTTCACAGAGGTGTTACAATTCTGAAATAAATGTTAGTATTTAAAAAGTCACAAAATAATAGAATAGTGATATTTCCTCTAAAAAGTGTCAGGCACTTGTGAGTCCCAGCAAAACGTTCTGATTTGTTAACACAAACCTCACTGGCCTTCCAGCAAAAATAATTCTGTATCTTCAAATAAAATTAGCTTAGATTATTTGGGCTGTAGGTCTAATCAAACATGTAGAACACATAACAGATCAGAAGAAGAAATTGGCCATTACTCAGTAATTTGCACAGGTGTGACCCTGCAAAGGTCAACAGCCAGACACTTTGTTCAAGTATGGAAAGTTAAAAATAGGCTGTGCAAATGTAGTTTATACAAATTGGTGATGCACAGTAGCCTTTGAAGACAAGTAAGAGTGAAAAAGTGTATTTAATTACCTAAAATTTAATTGACCTGTACAGGAGAAAAATATGAAATATGAACCACTCAGCAGCTTTAAGAAAGAAATGAAGTGGTACTTTATAAGACTATTAGAATTTCTATTGATTTTGTGAATAATTGTGTCCTTGATTATTTTATCTCTCTTTCCACACATTCAGCCATCCCCTGCAAATGAAATTTAATTATTGTTTAGACAGAATCTGAACGCATCCTCAAGCAAAATAGTATAACCAGCGATGGCACAACAATTTGACAGCTCCCTGCAGCAGTACACAGATCCCATCCAAAATTGGATTGTGTCCCAGCATGCTGCAAAACTACACTTTGCTGGCTCTCCTTTTGGTATCAGACAAAGCCAAGTCAGCCAAAGGATGAAATCAGGTAGCTGTTGGTTGAATTCCTGTTTCTCCCTTTAAGCCAGCACTCGCTTGAGGACAGTGCCTTAGGACCAAGCCTGCAGACCCTGCCGGGGCAGTGATTCCCTGCTGCTGGCCTCTCCTTCAGGAGCACAGAGGGAGGAGAGCTGAGGAGAGGTCTGTGTCCCTCCTCACCGGGGAAGAACTGAACTAAATGACAGAAGGAAAGCAACATGTGGAGGATCACTGGTTTGGTAGCAACCAGCACAGCCCAATATCACAGAGCTCGTTGAACGCAGGTCACAGCACTGAGCTGATGTTTCAGGATGGCTCAATGCTCAGGCTGGTCTCACAGCACCAGATATGCCCAGATCTGGTCCAAAGTGGTGAAATCAACTTCATTTTGAGATATCCTTCATACTCCTTTCAGTGGAAGAAGAGCTCTTCCAAATGCCCCATCAGTGTTAATAAAACACCCTGCCCAGCCATGACATTTCTGTAAAGGTTGCAGGAGCACAAACAAGAGCTGGACTCAGCAGCTGCCTCTCTTCTATGCCAGTTCTAGATGCCAGCATAGAAGACTCATTTAAAATTGCATGATGTGGTACATTTAAAGTGTACATCAAAAACCTGACTTTACACAGGCTGGATTCATCCCTAATTTTATAAGTACATCTTGTCACATTTGCCAGGCAGCTTAACCTTTTGAAACTACGAGTTTTTACTGGGCCAAAATCATCCTTTAGGTTTAAAAGGGGTTTAAATTCAAAATATGCTTGGAACTTCTGTTTCAAGTAAAGAATAAAAGCTAGTAAAAAAGAGTTTCACACTGAGTTAACCCACCCCAGAAGGGTGTTATAAATATGCATAGGTTACAGGGATTAAAACAAAAAAAAAAGACCTTTCTTTCAGCAAAAAGAGCTGCTTCCTTCTCGGGATCAAATGTGATCTCAAGATCCAAGAGAAAATGGTGAAAACTATAAAAAACTACACAGAATGAGAATCTGCAGCAAAATTTAGAAATATTCTTCAGTAATATGTAAGAGAACAAGGAAATAAGCATCAGTTTAAGAGTTCTAGATTGAAACACCCAAGTTAATATCTGTGACTACTCACCAAGATGGCCATATTCAAGGTCTCAGTAAAGATACCTAACTGCAGTGAGATGGAGGAATGATGTTACTGAATACAAAGGGAAAGTAAAGCTTGATGTTCTCAAATTGAACATGTCCAACAGTCACCATTAATAAAGTCTGATAGCCTGATTTCTCTAATAAATCTAATTCGGGCTTGAAAAAGAGAAAATACACTGTGTGTGTTTTCAAAGGTTGAATGGAGCCACTTAGGAACTACAAATTCATGAGTCTGACCTCAATCGTGTGTGAGTCTTTAGAACACACTTTGAAACATTTTTATGTAATGCAGATAAATGGAAACAAAAATGATAGTCCTGTACACTGACCAGAACAGCTTTTGCTTGTGCACTTTCTCAAGAGAGAAAATAGAGAGGGTAAAATAAAAGAAAAAAAGGAAAAAAAAACCAGAAAAAAAAAAAGAAAACAAGACTCTGCAAGTATTTGCAGGCAAATGAGCATATGCAAGTCAGGCATGGAGCCCTGGTGTTTTCTGTAATATTCCATGTGCAGCTGTGAATGTTTGCACTAATGCCAGTTAATCTGCAGGGCTATGAAGTGAGGGAAGGGAGTGCTGGCCACAGCACTGGAGTCATCTACTACTCTTCAAACACTGTAACTGAATCCTTCACATCCTCGTGGACTCCACCAGGACAGAGCAGATGGAGCCTCACTGAGCTGCTCATTCAAACACAAATGCATAATAAAGCAGTAAACATTAGGGGTTTGACATGATAACAAAGCAGAGGGATGGGAATAGGTTTATTAAAAGTGTTTCTCACTTAAACCTTTCTATGATACTTCCAGCAGAGTGAAGAGTTTGTGGCTTAAACCAGGACTAGCAGAATACAATTAAAGCCAAGTAAATCTGGTTTATATTAAATAACAATTAAAACTAAAGAAAAAACCCTTTGCAATGGCACAGTCTGACTCTGTTTTCATGTGCTGCAGCAATTTCAAGCAGCTCTGCAGTTTGCTGTTTGCATCCTTGCAATTAAGGCAGAGCTCATCCCTGACATCCTGCACTAAGAGGATGCCTCTGAGCTTGCTTTTGTTTGGGTTTTTTTTGAAAAGTCTGGCAATTTTCTCTTTCATTTCTACTCCAGCTGAAATTTGGATTTTTTTCTCTTTCCAGCAGTCAAAGCTTTAGAGAACAAATAAAATGAGGATGAAAAGTTCTTCTTGCTCAGCTTTTTAATTTAGAGATTTTTCTACTTTAATTTTCTTTCTTTCTTTTTTTTTTTTTTTTAATTCATTGATATCTTGGGGTAAGTAGTAAATGTGCCATTCAAGTATCTCTTTTCCTGAAATCATGGCAGAAACCATTCATGCCTGTGGTATAAACAACTGAAAGGAGACTTTCTTTTGTTCTCGTTCCCATGACTGAAGTGAAATTGCTTGCACCACTGGATTATAACTTCATTTTAAAGGGGTTTTCTTTATAAATGCAAAGCAGGATTCAGACTATACAGAAGGATAGCCAGGACAGAAGAGGATAGAGATCCACAAGAAGAATAAACTTCAAAAGAGTTTTCTCCTACTTTGTGGATATCTTACTCTCATTGTGACGTACCTCCTCCTCACAGAATGATTCTGACTGCAAACCTCCCCATAGAATCTCCTTTGAATTTAAGAACATTTTCACATAATTTGTGATCTTGTGCATTCCAGCCCCTTACACTTGGCCTTACTGTTTTGTCAAGATGCATTCCTGTCTCACTTTATTAAATACCTTGAACACCATATTTGTTGCATCACAGACAGGCAAAGAAGAGAATGTGAAACAAAATCTTAATTCTGAATTCACTCAACAATCTTGTCATTCAAATAGAAATAAAGAGTATGGAAGAAATCCAAGCAGGAGAAGAATAACACAGTTTTCTGTGCTTATTGGAAGGATAATGATGTCCTAGGGGAGACAATAAAAGAAAATGGAATTGTATGAAGGACACCTCCAGTACATCTAGTAAATCTTGTAGGAAAACACAACAAAAATCAATAATAAAAAACTATTTGTGAGGACACTAAATAAAGCAAGCTGGGAACAAGACCTTTGAAATGCATGTATTGTCAACTGAATTGCATATATTGTCAACTGAATTCTAATACTTCAAAATAATTATTCACAACCCAGGTTGAAATTCAATAAGGATATTTACCCAGTGCTTACCTCTTCTTTTGTGCAACCTGACCTCATACAAATGACCAGGGAAAGAGAAGCATGGCAAACCTCCTCAGCATAGTGCACACCTCGTACTGTTCTGCTCAAAACAAGGTTTGCATTTGCCCAAAAGCTGTGTGTGTGTTTAAGGAAGATAGTCCACGTGCTATTGTGTTCCATTTGCATGGATGGTTACTCCTGTTAAACCTTGTTGATTTTTATGTAAGGGGAGCAGCAAAATGAAAGTGTGAGTTCAGAACACCAGTCTCATGCTGCATTGCTTCACAAATATACCTACACAAAGCTCTGTAGTATTCCAGAATCAACCTGATGATTTTTTGTAACAGGCAGAACAGCGTATTTTATATATTCTACTCTTTTAAAAGGAGTTATCATATTTTCATCAAATTATTACAATTATCTCTTCATACTGAAACTAAGCACAATAAAAATAGTCTAAATGGGTTTTGGAAAGAGGGTGAGAAAGTCACTGAGTGAACTGGAATGGTGCTTCACAGAACGGCAGGAATGAAACTTCAGGTGTGCTGTAAAATAAAGTTAGTAAAAACAAAAGAAACCAATAAACAAACCAGAATACACACATACTTCTAGCACAATACTTAAGCATAGAAAACAACTTATGTTCATCAATGATCACAACACACCTCTCTCTGCTTTAGCAGACAAGTTCCTAAACATTTATGCAGTGCTTTGAACTCTGAAAGTCTTTTAACTGAATTGTTTCAAATGAGACCTGGACACTTCAGCAGTACTTACGTGTTTCCAGGTAACCCAAAATTCATCTGAAGGTTCAAAGAGTACCAATACATAAAGTATTGGCATTTCAATCTGCCAAATGAGATATCTTACAGTAAAAATCTCTTTTTTGAATACTTTGGTCTGGTCTTGCACTGCAGTTTATCAATAGCCATAAAGCTTGGCAAACATAGAGGCTGTGGTTGAAGTTCATATCAATATAGCAAAAGGTCCCAAGAAAGACTTGCTGTCTCACTAAAAGCTTTTCTAAAGATTTAACTAGAAAAATGCTAATGCTCTTGCAAGTTTTCTCTGCACTGGACCCACATTCACCCTGCAAGAGTTTCCTGCACATTGTTACAGTTATTAAATGTAAATGCAAGTAATGAATATAAAACAATAAGTCTTTTTTGACTACTACAATAAGCATGGCATTTACATTTTAGGAACTTCTGAATGATGACAATGATAATTCTGAAATTATTTACCGCAAAATTTGGGCCACTAAAATAACTCTTACTCTAAATGTGCAATTCTAACATACAGGTTCCCATGAGGGAAAAAACCTTTGGCTCTTATTCTTGCATTATACTTTATACATTAAAAACTACCTGTATCCAAGTCTTAGATCATCTATTAATTACTTTTCCACCTTCTATTTTTCCCTTGAGGTGTGCTTCATTACACAGGTGCACAGCTGAGTAGGGATGGTCTGACTGACCTCTCCCTTCTCTTAAAAGTTCAAGATGAATTCCCACTTACTATAAATGATCAAAGTTTTATGGACTAATGACAGTTTAAAATACTTTTTTTCTCCACTTTTACTGCAGTCCTGTCATTAAGACTAACAATCTAAAGTAGCTAAGAGAATGAGTAAGCAAGATGATTTACACAGATGATAGTGCAATGGTAAGAAGGGGAGAAAGATCCTTTGAAATTTTTTTGTAGCTGAAGCATTAAAAAGATTTACACCAAGGTCTTTAAGTGAAAAGAGAGCATTGCCAAAGAGGTCTGGCAAGCTCTTCTATCAATAAAATACTCTGCCCCATAAATTTAGCCAAACCCTCAGCTTAAAACCTGATTAGCAGCTAGAAAGAGCTTACTTTGTTACAAGAGGCATCCCACCAACCCAGTATACAAAAGGTCTGAAAAAAATCAGACAGGATAGCAACAACTTCTATAAAATCTTCACCACTATGGCATGTCTTATACCTTTTTTTTTTTTCCCATGAGGCCATGTACAAAAATTGAGGAAATATTTAGCATGAGAAAGCACAGGCTCTAATACAGAACAGTCACTTTGAAATTACTTAGGGCTGGCACTGCAGTAACACCTTATATGTTTCTGTACCTGGCTGACCTGTACCTTTATAGATGGACTTACAGAAATCATGGCATACCTTCTAAGGTTTTGGCATTAACTTCTTTCAGAACGTTCTTCAGGAAGAGGTTAATTTAGAACAAGCCTGTATCTTTTTCATAATCCAACTCCTACCATTTTGGTCCATTAGAAAGAGCTTGAATCAGACCTGGATTCAGGTGTAGGGCAGGTTCAGATTAAGGCTTGGTTTTATGGCTGTAGCAGTACATTCATTTGAATTTTGATAGAAGCAGTATTTGATACACTTCACAACTAAATTTCAAGACAAAATCACAGAAATAAAACAGGAGGTTTGCTATTGCTCAGTATAGCAGAACGTTATTTGTTTGGTGCTAAAAATGGGCTTAAGGTTGAAAGCCACCAGTGTTTTGACAGTCCTTGCTTCCAGATCAGCTGTTCGTGACATTTCCATCAACTATCAACTTGGATTGCAGCCCACCCAAATCTAGAAAACAGGTGCCATCCAATTTTGGACTTCACCCAAAACCAAAAGAGTAGGGAAGATACCCATATGTCCTCACCCTCACCCTGAAAGTCTGAACAAAGTGACAAACTATATAGGGTACTCCAGCAGTCGGATTCTAGCAGGAAGAAAAGCAAGGAGCCAAAGGGGTGGACAAGGAAATGAGCCTCTTGGTTACTGGATCTCTTTATGCCAGAGCAGTTTGTGCATCTCTGCTGTCTGAGGGCAGCAGGTTGCCACTATTTAGACAGCTCTGAGCCAAATTCTTCAACCTCCAAACAGATACAAACTCACAGAAAGAAATCCACTTGGATGGTAGCCAGGTGTGCTTGCTGACCACCCCATACGTCCTGTGCAATTCTACTCTGAAAAGGAATCAGGGCACAGCCTTGGATAACTGCTCCATTACAGTACTCCAGAGTTTCTGTGGAAAAGTTTGAAAGGAGCTGAACATCATTCATGAACTGTTGTGCTCCTTCGGCCAAACAAGGACGGAAAAGAAGGACACCAAAGAGGGAGGAACCTTCCATAACCAACACCTTTTCCAGATCACTGCTCTGATTTGGCAATCTATAGGCAGCCAGTAGCGTCAGGAAATTTAAACAACTCTGATTACATAAAGGTTACAAACCTTGCTGGCAGCATTTAGAAACATGCAAGGAGGCAGATCCCACTCCTCTTTCTGCTCAACCTTCCCTCAACAAAACTTTGAGTACCTGGAGGTCCAGTTTCCAATTCTCCTGCTTTGTCCAGGTCTTGAACTACACACTGGACAGTATCAACACCCAGCTGTAAAGCAGTGTCACAAAATCCAGGTATAGGCGTGGTAAAATAATACCAAAAAATTCATAGGGAGCCAAAATGCTTAAAGGAAAATCAGCCTACAAAGTCTTATTGCCAATCTTTTATCTGCGTCAAAGAATATACTCCTGTATCCAATCACAGATATTATCTATTGCTGTGTAAAACACATTTAGTGTTTCTGGTGGTGTTCTGAATGCAATAAGGAAAAAAACACTGAAGGTTTCTCATGAAAGTGCTCGCCAGTTTTCCTCGTTGGTCAGAATTATAAGTTTTAGCAAATTAACTCACTTTCAAAGTATAAGAGAAGCTGACCCAGCATTACCTTCATTCATTCAAAAACATACATTCACATGTGGAGATGTCATAAACAAGAAACAGGACAGAATGTGACCTTCGTGACAACAAAGATTTAACTGAACACAGAGATTTTCAGATGTTTTAGGGAAGTGCTTGTTTCACATTCGCCAGTTTGGAGAGGGATTCCTCTTCTGCAAATGCAACTCTATCAACTCTCCAATGGCAGATGGCAAGAGTGATCATAAAGAGAATGATTGTACTCTCTGGTCAATATCCAGTTGTCAGGATTTTTATATAAGTTCCTTTTTCATTGAAATGAAGGAAGATTTGCATATATTTTTTCATTCATATACAAAATATTTAGGAAAATTTAGCAGGAAACTCTCATAGAAACACAGCATCTTCCACCCTGCCCCCTACCTTAGCATCTTGTTCAGCAGCCTGGGAAACCAAACCAGGTCATGCATTGAGAAACAGTTTTCAGAACAATTCATTAAAAGCACTGAAGAGTGCTTGTTGCTCACATGTTCTCCCCAGCTGATGTGCTGACTGCACATATGCAAGCCCTCGTTCCTTACAGACCTGGTCCCAAGAGAGAGTTAGAAGTGGGAAGACACATTACTCATCCAAGTATGAGAAGTTAAAAGTGTTCAGAGGGGATTACAAATGTCATTTTTCCCCCTGAATCCCTTTCACGCTAAGTTCTGTTTACTGCACATGTTCTCAAAACCGTCCCCTTCGGCTGCACAATTGTAGAACAATTTCACTCTCAAGTACCTTCCTTGAGGGAAACGCAGCATATTTCTCTTGTTTTCAGTGGGGGAAGACATGAAACTTATTCATAAGCAAATGGTTTCTTTTCTCCCACATTTTTTTCTCTCATGTGAAATACAACTTTTACATACTACATATTGATGAGTTGCATAGTATTGTGTTTTATAGCATTTGTTTCAACCACTTTCATCACAGTTTTTTTACTCCGAACAATGTTTTTTGTGTTTTGGTTCAACTTTGCTTGTCAAGTACTGGGTTTTCGTCTACCATGTATGAATTTCAAGAAGTTATGGGATTCTGTGACAGTATTTGTTGCTGAGGCCTGTTGTCAGTAGATGGCAGCATGTGGCTGCTTAGCTCACAGACTGCCAAAATTCTTACAGGGAAACACAATTCCAGACAGAAACAGCTGGGTCTGTGTAAATCCCTATCCCTATATACTTTTCACAGCAAAATGCTGTAGTCATATCTCTTAAAAGTCCTTCAGGGGCTGAGTCAAACTGTTAAGCTTTCCTTGATTCTTGGCTTGGTGTTTGGTTGTGGATTTTATTTTTTTTCAAATTAAAAGTTTTCTGTAAAGCAGAGATAATCTGGACAAAGTCTCTTGGTACAGATACTTAGAAAGGTTTGTAAATCTGGATTTCCAGCCCTGTACCTGCAGTTCAGGACATCAGTTGTAGCAACAAAATCAGCTCTTCTGTCCCTGCCTCTTCACAGTTCTTGACTACATGAGATACTTTCCTGCTATCAAACAATATACACACATACATGACATTTTCTCTCTTTCCTACTGTCTAGAAGGATGCAGCAGTGTATCTAGGTGCATACACCAAACAAACGTTAAAATAATGAATTCCAAAATTTTACTACTCTCTCGAGTGGTTTTCATATGATAATTTGAATAGAAACAAAACCCAAGTAGGTGCCATGTACAGATTTCAGTCATTTTAAACTCCTAGCTCTTTATATTTTCAAAAACAAAATGGGCTTGAGATAATTTACACTTGCACTTACAATCTACAGTTTGCTTCTCTGAGTAAGCAATTATAATAAATGCTGTGGGAAAGTTAACAAAAGTGTCTTTTTCTGTGGAAGGTTTATTTCAACTTATGTGATGTAGTTCTTTCAGGTTAGAAAGTTTAGGGTGTATTAAAACAGAGTTTTCACAGTGGATAGGAAACCTTCTCTCTCCTACCTGGATTCATCCTTTACACTTTCTGACACTGTAGAAGCTTAACAGTGTATTTTACTGATAATTTCATAAAAGAGTGAAGAGCCAACAACCAGAGCATGCCTTCCCTGTGTTGTGTTGATTCTAAAGCCAGAATTATTTGGCCACTTCAAAATAAATGCTAAAGAAACAATAATCTATTTTGGGTTTCTGGTGTGTTTTTCTTACCTCACGTGATCTCATTAGCCTTCCTCTGTCCCTCAGAAGAAGCTAAAATTCCACTTTTTCCACGTTGCAAGAAGCAGCTGCTTCAGCCCTCTGGTAAAAGAAAACCCTGGTGTCAAAAAATACAGTGCTTTTAAATTGCAACATTTCACACAATTGTTCTTAATAAAACGAGGCCTCAGAAGGGCTTGCTGTCATGTGAGAGCACACAGATGTTTTTAAAGCAGCAGGTTCATTTGGTTTGAGCTTGTAAGGGTTGTTGCTATGGCTCCTCTGGGTACCCAGATCAGGGCCTCTCCCTGCCCCATCCTGCTGCCCCAGGACCCTCAGTGCCTGGCAGGAGGAGCATGTGCTCCCCCAAGCTTCCCCTGGCAGCTCCCTGGATTATTTAGTCTCCAAAAGTCCATCCGTAAAGGAACAGAAGTTGAAACCAGCTGCTCATTCACGGAGAGCATCACTAGGCAGTTATTGCCACAGACTATCTCAAAAAGTCCAAATTTTAATATGCCTTTGAAACTCAGTGTGCTTTGAGTTGCAACAGATGAAATGCAAAGAAGGATGCAAAAATCCTTTGTATTGCTAAGCAGAATTAATGGAGTAAAATGATGAGGGGATTTAAAGATCCCAAGGTAATGACAATTTAAATGGCAACAATTATAGAGAAGAATGGCAGTAAAAGGCTTGAATCAAACTAATACTGTAAACACAGGGGACAAATTTTCCACTTCTCCAGCTTCTAATGCTGCCATAATTTATCCTACTTGCAACTGTTGCTTTGCAGTTTCTGAGTACACCTTATATTCAACACGGCAACTGACAACACAATTCTTTGTCTTTGATAAATATCCTTCTCATCCTCTGATTTCTCTTTTATGACCTCTTCTTCCTTATTACCTTACTGTTAATCTCTATTTCCCCACTGTCTTCTCTTTCCAAGTGTTTTCTCCCCTATTTCTTCAGGTCTTAATAAATTTGATGTCTCATAACACTGGGGGGAGGGAAGAATCTTCTCTGAAGCAGCATTTAACAAATATAAGGTTAAAAGAGGGGCAACAGGATCTAATGTCATTATATATTTAAATGCTGCTAATAGTGCATGAGCAGGCATGCCAGAACTCACCAGCTGTCCCTAAAGGTACAAGCCAGCTTTCTGCCTCCTCTCATTATAGCCCAGTTTAACCTCTGTTGTAACATCCCTCAGCACAAATAGATTGTAAAACCTCCTTCACCAGAACTGGTCTAATTTATCTGCTTTCAGAAATATGTTGTTCTGTAGAGCTGGAAATTCAAAGGTTACACTCAGTGTCACAGAAAATTAACACAGCAGAGGTTTAATAGTGATACAGTACTTGTTAAAGCAGAGTGGATGAAGTTGCATAAAAGAAGAAGATTTTTCACAGATATACATATATATATGTATATGAAAGAGATATCTGTATATATATTTATATGTATATATAATCTGAATATTACAGATAGAGAGAGATGTATATACAAATATACACATATATAATACAATTGATATATAAATAATATTTTCTATATGGACCAACTCTGATGCCATCAAAATATTCAGAATTTGGCATAAATTTGAGTCATACATGGAAAATAGTTCTGGACATGAAAACATGCAAGAAATTAAGCCACAATATAGCAGAGGCAATAAGATAATTGTGCTGCCTCCAGCTAAAAGAACAACCACTGAGTTGCAGGTAATAATATCTGATCTAGACAGTTTCAAAAGTTTAGGTTAATTGGCACCTAAATGCAACTAGAAAACAACAGATCAAAATTTATGAGGAGCCAGTCTCACTCTCTGACCTCACTATTAAGAAGCAAAAGTAGGGCCTACAAATTAGAAAGATAATGTTTTTCTAGAGAAGTGTGTGAATGCAAAGAATCTGTATACCTAATTTTGGCTAT
This sequence comes from Atrichornis clamosus, assembly GCA_013400975.1. Taxonomy (NCBI): domain Eukaryota; kingdom Metazoa; phylum Chordata; class Aves; order Passeriformes; family Menuridae; genus Atrichornis; species Atrichornis clamosus. The sequence goes on from WBMZ01002350.1 coordinate 22,487, forward strand.
GTTCATATGGTTGTGCAACTTCTAGTGTTTGCAATCAGCTTTTGCAGGCTGCTACACATAACAATTTTCTTGATTGTTTCTGTGTCTGGAAAGGATTTAGTCTTGTCTTGGATAACCTTCTAGGACAAAATGTTCTCTGGCAGCCTGCTGTGACTGTATCTCCCAGTTTTCCTTCAGACCTTCATCAAAAGCAGTTTCATATCATTAAAAAGTTGTCTTAAATTCTACTCAGACAAGCTGGTATTTAGTTTGGGCTTTTTGTCACCCACAAAATACTTCACTCTTCTGTTTAAGCCTTCATCATTTTACTGCTAAATAGAATGTCTCAGATTTCACCCAGTCTTTCGTAGTGTATTTTCTAACATTGCCTGCATTAGGCAGCCCTTGTCCTTTTGCAGTCAAATGATTGGGTACGTAATGCTCCTGCTCTGGGTCAGTTTAGGCAACTTGTACCAGACACAAATGGTACTGGAAGAAGGGGACACACCATGTAAAATTACAAACCAAGATATTATTGTCCAATACACAAAAATGATTTCTAGGATTAAAGAGTTGCAATCCAGTGCTTGAGAAGTTCACTGCTCCAGCGATGACATCCAACACCCAAACATTTGCCAGCCAGGTAGATCAAGCGAGGAGGCTTTTCCCTGTTTGTCCTCGGGACAGCTTGAACCTTGATGCTGCAGAGTTGCCATCCTAGGTCTCCTTGTTTTCTGCTTAGGACTATATATTTCCATGGGTATTTTCTTTTGAATCCTTGAGCTGCCAACTATGCCCTTCTCACCAACCTTATCTCTGCAGTTTCACCTTGCTGCTTTGCTCGGCTCTACTCTGGGTAGGCTTTTACAGCTCTTGCTACCAGGTCAGCAGGTTTCTCAGAAGTCTAAGCTGGGGCTGCACAAACACTGCTGTGTGCACGCTGGATCTTGGATCACAGACAGCTGAACTGCTGGGAGGAGGGTTACAGGGACAACAGGCTATTCTGGAAAACTATTGACATTCTCTTACGAAGAGCCATCGCTTTTATTGTCAGATCATGTTGCTACAAGGGAGCAGAGAGCAGCAACACACATTTAATAAAATAAAAGAACCTCTTTGCATCTCATTCAACTCTGACACAGCAATGAGAGCAGCAGAGGATTCACTGCTTGGGAGCAGTGATCACACAGAAGCAGACAGAAGTACGTAACACACCTCTTCATTTGCACTAAGAAGTTAAGCAAAAATAAGCCTCCTTAGACCTGCAGATGGTTCAGTGCCTGTAATGTTTGGCTTGGGTTTTAATGCAGAAATATCAAAAGCTGTTAGTGGCAATGCTGAATGACCTCCTGCCTGCAGTCAGTGATTTGCTTTTAATACTGAACACATACTACAGAGTGAGTGATCATATTTTGAGATTCATCAGGCAGTCACAAATGGAAGGGAAAGAGGTGCTAGGCTAACTATCACTGCCCTGATGAGCAATCACAGGAAAAAACACTGCCAGCCCTCGTGGATAGAAACCTGCACACTGGGAATGCAGTGCAAGAAATTCAGAGCAAGAAAATGTTGGTGTGTGGAAACAGCCCTTGCAACATGTGCCAGTTGTGGCACTGCAGGAAAAGCACAGGAAGAAACAAAAAGTCGTAATGGATATAGCAGCCTTACATGTGGCACTCTGTCTCTCTTGTGAGATGAAGAAATTTCCATATCCTACCATCTAAGCACACCTAACTGCATGAACCCACTGCTTTGTTCAGCTGAACAGCTAAATAAATGTTTTCCACCTTTTCTGGGATGGAAGGCCCTCAAAATGTTCCAATATTCCAATACTGTAAATGTAAGCCAACTTATAAATTGTATGCTATCCCAGATATTCCTCTTGATCCCTGAAAAGAAATACATAAACCTCTGGACAACAGGTCAGCAGCCACTGAACCAAACCACTTGGCATAAGCACAGAGCTGGGCCTGGACCATTCCCATTCACACAAACACAGGGCTGCTAAAAGGAGCTTGCAGTAAAAGTAGTAAAGCATTTCCAAGTCCCCTCCAACTGCTGGGAAGAGAAGGAAAAATGACAAATAGAGCAGACATAAACTACCTCACTATAATTAGTTTTTTCTCTTTTTAATGCCCCAGCACCTTTCCACTACTTACAGTAAGGTTTGTCTTGCAAAACCTATTGTGTTAAGCACTATTATCAATTGATTTTATCCTGAATATTTGTTGTCACAGAAAATTAACTATGGTGTTTCCAGAAAACTGTCACAAATGCTGTAAGCTTATAGAAATTGCAATTACTAAACAAGAATTCCTGGTAACTTAAAAGCTTTCTGAAACAACTTTGAAGGAGTCTATGTATGTGAGATTCCACCTGTCTAAGGTTATGCTCACTATTGCCCTGAAAGCACTGAAGCACCACTCCTGATGAGAAAGCACAGAGCATTACCTGTTTATACCAATGGCTTACACTCCTATAATGAATTTTGAAAACACTATTGAAGATTTCTACTTGCTATACTTAAATATTTGCAACCTGTTTACTGTGCCTTATGTGATCTGAGAATAAGGAGGGAATTGCATGGTGGCATGAAATCACAATCTTTTATAAATTATTTAATCCCACAAAGTTTATTTCCCTTGATTCATTACTTTATTGACAATATTGACTGGTTGAAAAGTGACAGTAGCACTTGCATCCACTAATCATCAGATCAAAGAAGGCTATTGGGGTTTTAATTTTGGTAACACTTCTGAAGGATGTCTTTTGATTTGAGAAACCTAACTTTTCTCATCCACCTGGATATATTCTTGTCTTCTTCCCTCCTTATTCCACTCTCAAAAGAAAAGAAAGATTAATCTGTCAAATCTTTCTTTCTATAACTTTGAAACTTTTAAATTTGGTAGAGGCTTTCATGGGTCTTTTCAACTTAGTTTTACAACCATAAAAAATTGACAGAACTCTGCAAGAAAAATGAGAGCTTGATAGATTTGTCAAAGACTCAGTGGATAAAAATGAATGCAACAAGACAAATATATGCCTCTTTCTGCTGTAAGTGACAGAAAAGCTCTTCAGAGTCGCCAGCAGGAACACTCTGTTCCTCATCTCCCAGTCACACCAAGTTTACAGCTTTGTCTCCCTGGGAGCAGAGGGATGATGTCTCCTATTCAGTCCAGCAGCATCAGGCCTGATGATATTGATGATACCTGATGATGCAATTTTGGACTCCTGCAACCTCAAAGCCAATGCAGGCTGATTTCTACCACGCTCTCCAGAACTCAGGAAAGTTACTCTGTTCCAGCTCTCTCAAAGGTTATGTAACAATCACTGCTGTATTACAATTTTCATGCAGATATCTCTGCCCTGAGCGGGTGGTACAGTCTGAGGTCAACCCAGAACAAACTGCAGTGTGACCTTACACAGGAATTGTTAATAGGTCGCTCACAAATCTCAGACAACCCAACTGCTCTCACTATACCAATTTCAGACATCTCACCCTTATTGAGATGGGTTTTTCAGAGCAAAAGGCAAAGCTAAATAGCATTGACTGGAATACATGGCAAATTTTACTGCAAACCTACGGCCCTGCCCTGAGTTTCTGGTCAAGTAAAAAACCAAAACAATCTCTCCAAGCCAGGCTTCTTTTACCCCACATTTTTCTGAGTTTCAAGCACCTGGTCATCAGAGATAACAGACTTTTAAAAAAATATCCCAGCAATGGAAGACCAAAAAACAACCACCTAAACTACATTGTTTCAGGGAAGACTCCTGAGGCCCTCTAATTTATTCCAATGCTGAGCAAACAGAGTACTTTTGCAGCAGCTTTGCCAGTTCTCCAAAACAACAGTGCTGGAAACTAAAGTCTGCTTTTCTTACTCTCTTCATCCTTGGAGGGAAGCAGTTTCTCCAGAGGGTCAAAGAACAGCTTCATCCCAAGTTCCTCCGTGGTCTTGGTCTGGATTCTAAAACAAAAAAAAGGCTTGTGTTGGTTTCTCCACTGCTCAACAAACCTTCCAAAGGTAATTCCCTCCTCCTCTAACAGATATGAACCCAGCTGGGCCACAATTTAAAGGGAAGCTGGCAGGAATTGTGCTTACTCTCCTCCTCAGCTGCATCATGACAAGCTTACAGACAGGACCTGGGAAACACAAATTTCTTCATAGTCACATGACATGAGGAGAGCTCAAAAAATTCCCTGTTTCTTTGCAGTACAAAAATGTCTTGTGAACAATTGTTTTGGCATTGTGGAAGATGATAAGGAAAACAAAGAATTTGTGTCAATTTTCAAAAATAACCAATTCTGTACTTAGCCTAAGAGCTCATGCATTTGTCAACCTGCTCTAATTGTTCTGATAACATAAGGCATGTTCTGGATGTTTTATGAACAATTTTATCTCTCGAGGCACCAAAGGCCATGTGGGACATGTGCTATGCTCTAGCCTGGGTAGGTGTAGAACAATAAAAAAAGAGGAACACAATCTGACATCTGCTGATAAACAATGTGAAAATAGATGGAGAGCAGAATGACTTAATCAGTGATTCAAGTCACTGCTTATGTTGGAAATGATGTAAATAGAGATATACCTATTTTGGCCGATTTGGCCAGAAAAGTGATGGTTTTAAAAACCACATGGGCCATCTTTATAGCATAGCATGATATGTTTCTTTCTATTTTTGGAAAAGTTCCCTTGGGCATGTTATCATCCCTTTAAGCTATTTATATCCCTGACTTGCTAAAACTCTATTAAAAATATTATATTTGAGTCGTCTTTTAGAACTAGCCAGAGTTCACCTTGATATTAGTAATTGTACATGTTCTAGATATATATTTTCTTATCACTCCTTATATGAAAGGTGAGAGTAAAAAAAATGCACCTTTTTATACAAGAGATTATAACTTAGAAATGTAATAAAAATGAAAGAGAAGTGGATTTTGAAGTGTCTACTGAACAGTGTTTTTTTCGTACTAAATGAATGCAATAGCAAATTTAATTTCTCAAGTCACGATCATAATTTTAGCATAGCTCTGGGGCCTTTTTTTCCATACTATAAAGTTGGATTTTTTTTTAATACAATTGCACAGCAAATATTTTTGTCATAATGCAGATTTGCATCTTTTATCTACTGGGTTAAACACAAAGCACATGGCACAGGTGTGCTGATATGGTTTATACATATTCTATGGGAAAAATATCATTAAAAATGTAAATACTCAAAAAACCACCCCAAAACAAAAACAAAACTTCAAAAATAAAGCAATTTAAGAACTTAGAACCTTAGACATAAATTAAACAAGTAGCCCCAGTATAAATGAATCTCACACAAGGGATCAATCTAAATGAGAAAACGTTCCTTTGCAATAAATTAACTGATTAAATAATGTATCCATTTCTGATGAGCAAAACATATTAAAAAACTTGAATGTAGGAAAAAAACCCTGAGGGTGTTAATGCAGTCACTCTGCCCTCAAATGCTGTGATTGCTTTCTGTGAATATTTAGTACTGCAATAACTCTAGCTGGTATGACTGCTAAAAACAATTTTATTTAATAGCTCTCTTTAAACAGTTACAGACAACTCATTTTCCTTGAAAGCAGAATTTTCATCATCATTTTCTCTCTTTAAGATACCTTCCAAAATCTTCCCCATGTTCCTGTTTTGACACACCTAGAATAGTTTACAAACTTTGGAAGTTTAACTATTCTAGTAAATTACAATATATCTAGCAGATCTTAAACATGGGGAGGATTTGAGCAACCTGAACTTTCTGCCACATAAAAAGGTCCAGGAAAATCAGTGTTAACCCATGCCTGGAGTATCCCCTGCACTTTGGGGTAAACACACTGGGAGTGGTACAGTAGATTAAATAGCAACGTGTTTCCCCTGACACAGTCACTCTTCTGGTTCCAGCTCAGGATAATTTCTCAGCTGAAGATTTTATAAGGTGACTAAAGACAGTGAAGTTGGGTAGAGATGTTTTCTTGAAAAGGACTTTTATACTGGCTGCAGCATTTCTCTGAATGGGAACTACTCATCATCAAAAAACATTCGATTCACTAAACAAATAAATAAATCCACAAATAACACATTTTTCTTGTGACTGTTCCAGCTGAGGTCTTGTAAATTCTTCCTCACATAATAAAATAGTGTTATTTATGGGAATAGAGGTAATCAGAAAAAAAATGCTGAAAAGTTTGGTCAAGCCTTTGTAAAAGCAGTGAGATCAGTCACCAAATTGTTTTATAGGTCCTATTGTAGCAATGCCTTTAATATTTGCTCAGGTATTTTGCCTGGCATTAGACTTTAGCCAACAATTATGGATTTCCAGATGTCTCTTTTTATTCATTCATCCACATTTATAAAAAGGTTTAAAATGCATTGATTACCACTACTGCAGCTTTAATTAGTGACCTGCTCTCACCATTCTTCTTCCAGTATCCTCAGCATATCTGCTAAAAGTCTTCCTTTATCCAAATCTTTATTTGGCCATAGAATTAGAGCTGGACATGCCTTTGCATTTGCACACAGACCTGTGCTCATTGGAAAACTCTGTTATCCTTCATTTGCTTTTTAACTTCTTTGAATGCATGTCAACTCTGGGAACTCAACACAAGTTGGTGAGTAGTGGACTCATTTCACTTTCAAAAGGTTTTTGAGATCAAAAATCAAGTTAAAGAGTACAGAAGAAAAACAGCTCAATAGAGTGGTCCCTCACACAGCCTTCTAAAACCAAGCTTTAAATCCAAACATATTCTGTCACCAATGCATGGATTCTGGAGGACAGGAGGACCCAGAAGTACTGACACAGAATATGTCAGCTTGCCAAATCTTAGTTGGGGAAACAATGCTACTGATGTTCCTGCATGGACCTGAGAGGAACAATTAGATATTGGAATATTTAAAAATTGGAAGTTGAAACTGTCTTATTTGCTTAGTGTGCAGCTAGGATATTTAGAGAAACCAGTCCTAGAAAATCAACTTGTAATTATTTTGAAAAACCTCAATAACAAAGTACAAATTAAATTAATGAATAAATAAAAATAGGCTTGCAGCTTGGGTTCTTAATGTCTCAGTGCCAAGTGTGCTGGGCCTAACTAGATAAAAAACAGCTTAATATCTAAAGATAAGCACAGACCACCAAAAAAATGGCTAAATATTGACAATCAAAGCTAATGGATTTATTAGAGGTCAGAAAGTGTAATAATGTGAGACTCATAAAAAATCACTTGAAAAAGTAGGCAAGACCCTTCAGCCTCATCCAAAAGTATATGGAAAGGAAAATACCCAAGGCACTCTCTTTGGAAAGAAATTAATCTCCCTCAAATTAATCTCCTACTTTAGTTTTCAATGTGAATGAATGTTCTGAATCTTAGGGCAAATATTACTAATCAAAAGGCAGGACGAAATGGAAGTTCCAACACCCTGAGTAAAATCAAGTTCCAGAGGCTGATGTGCTCAGACAAGCATAGATGTGGAAGGGGACAATCCTCACTCCAGAACTCTGAAATAACCATGGGAAACTGCAAGTCAGACCGAGGAGATCAGCAATAAAGCTACAAAATCAGGAATGGTGTAAATGTAGAACAGCGAATGCAAATCTAATCCCAAGAATATGAAGAGAAATACAGTATCAGCAAATATGGGCTTTAGAAATATGCAAAGCTGATGAAAGCAACCTGAAGGAGGAGAAAAAAGGCTTGGAAACATGAATAAATAGAAAATGGGATAAATTCATCTGGGTTTTGGTTTGGTTTAAGGGTTTTTTTTTTCAGAAGGGTAGATTATTCTAGGATGACAAATATTTCATTACCTGCCTTTGATTAGGTTACTAATTTTCTAGACAAAAGAAATGGAGTCATCTATCAGGACTTCAATCAAAACATGATTGGATGTCATGGAGGGAAACAAATAGGCTGCACAGGGTGATTAGGAGAAAGTTGTGAAGAGGGTAAGGTATGGTTTAACAGGTTGTGTTCAAGGCCTGGAAGGAAATAACTAATAGATTGGTCTTTGGGACCACTACTATTCAATAAATTAATTAGCAATTCCAGCATAAAATATAGGACCTTGCAATTGAAATATGCTGCTCACACAGAACCAGCAGGCACTCAGCAGTGTGAAGGATCTGGATAAGGTGTTGGAACAAAAGAGAAAATATAATTGTGGTGCAGTCTTGACAAGATACAGTAGCACCATGTATCAAAGACTGTTTCCAACACAGATAAACCAGGCATTAATGATGTTCCACAAGACTGCCAGTATCTAAATTAGGATGCTCACCCACATTAAAAAAAAATAATAATAATTCCAATGGGAACAGACAAAAGAAGTTTTACTAGACTAACACAAGAAATGGAGTGCTATTGCCTGAGGGAGACTGCCTTGCTCACATGATTAATAAAATGTGAGAGGGAATCTGTACCTTATAAATTTTTTGGGCTGCACATTGTCATAAGGAAGAAGAGGAGCTCATTAACATAAAACAGTGACTGTTAAAGGGTCCAGATATTAAATACACTAAATTTAAAAACTAGAGGTTAGAAAAAGGTTTTCAAATGCCAGAGGTGTGAATTTTTGGAGCGTGTTCCTAACTAGCTAATTTAAAGATGGATCTCGAAAAGTTTCTAAAAAACCTTTCGCTGTCTGCAGTTAAGGGAGATGGACTGACTGACACAGGCAGCTCTTTCCAGTCCAGAGTTCCCAGTAGTTGGAAACAGAGGGAGAAGTTTTAGGACTCACAGGAGTAAAGGTTGATGTCAGTGTTTTAAATTAACTCAGAAGAATGAGATTTGAGGCTTGAATTGAGGTTGGACAATGGATGGGTTTGATGCTAACTACATTTTACTTGTTTGTGTAGACAAATTACTTGAGAAAGGATTAAAAATTACTATTGACTTTTCGCACAAGCATTAGAGAGCATGTGTTAATCAGATATTTTTCACTGTCTTGTAGCAGCCAAGATGATTTAGTCCTGAGTTTTTAGTTTATTTTTTCCACAATCGACTCACCAACCCACTTCTAGAGAGATTACTTCCTGCAGTATATCACTATTATTTCCTCAGATGAACCAACTATTTGTTATTGTGCCATAAAATTAGACCAGATAATTTTCCCGCCCCCATTTAAATGGTGTTTGAAGATCACGCTAACGCAGGCGAAGCAAGGGAATGCAAAGCACAGGCCTCACATTGTGTTCTTAGCCAGCACTACTGTGACTTTTCCGGCAAGTAATGCAAATAGCAATAATACTTGTCACTTACTGTGCACGGTGCTTTCCATCTTCAAAGAGCTTTACAATTATTTACTGCTAGTTAATCTGGAGAAAGTATGATTTCAGGCCGGCTTCTGGTAGCTTGTGTGACAAACTTAACGTCATTTGGATCGACTCCGTTTGTATTTAACAGGACAGAACCGCGGTGCTTTAGTTCAAACACCATTGTTCCATTAAAAGCCAATTACAGAAATTCAGCTTTCCCTGGATTTATAGAGCACGTATTTTCACTATTAAAAAAAAAAAAAGAAAAATGTCTATCTGAATACTTCCTCCGGACTCAGCCTTGCCGATGGTGAGGGCCGACCGGGCCGCGGCGCAGAGCGATGGGCCACGGCGCTGTGCCGCGCTGCCGCCTGCAGAGGGCGCCCGAGATGTGTCCATGCGCCACCGGCCGTGGCCACGGCCAGGCCCCGCCACGCGAGCGCGTTCCGGCACCTTGGAAAGGACCATTTTTCAGTATTAAACAGACTCATAGCGGCCTCTGACTGTTTTCCATCCCGGACGTGAAGGAAACTTTGTGGATTTGAGTTCAATGCGGGTGAATCCTAACGCATTTTATTCCGATTATTCTGTATTCAACGGGAAATCAAACGGTAGCAAAACAATCGAAGACCACTGAAATAACCTCGGGGCAATCCCAAGCACAAGCGCAGGCTGGGCAGAGAATGGATCGAGAGCAGCCCCAAGGAGAAGGACTTGAGGGTGTTGGTTAATGCAAAGCTCAACACAACCAAGCAATGTGCACTGGCGGCCCAGAAATTCGCCCGTGTCCTGGGCTGCCGCAAAAGCAGCTTGGGCAGCTGGTGAGGGAGGTGATACTCCCCCCTTCCACTCTGGTGAGACCCCACCTGCAGTACCACATCCAGCTCTGTGGTCCCAAGATACACAGGACATGGAACTGTTGGAGCAACTCCAGAGGAGGCCACGGAAATGTTCTGAGGGCTGGAGCCCCTCTGCCCTGGAGCCAGGCTGGGGGAGCTGGGGTTGTTTGGCCTGGAGAAGACTCCAGGGAGACCTCAGCATCCCTTCCAGTGCCTAAAGGGGCTCCAAGAGAGCTGAGAGGAACTTGAGATAAAGGCTTGGAGTGACAGAACGAGGGGGAATGTCTTCAAACTGAAAGAGGAGACAGTTAGAATAGAGATTAGGAAGAAATTCTTTGCTGTGAGGGTGGTGAGGCCCCAGCACAGGTTGCCCAGACAAGCTGTAGATGCCCAACCCCTGGAAGTGTCCAAGGCCAGGTTGGATGGGGCCTGGAGCAACCTGGTCTAGTGCAAGGTGTCCCTGCCCATGGCAGCGGGTGGAACAGGATGAACTTTAAGGTCCCTGCCAAACCAAATCATTCAGTGAGTCTATCACTCTATGAAAAAGAATTTTTGAATACAGCTACAAAAAGTAACAACATGGATTCCACTATAAAACATTGGCTCAGTGACCATCACAATTTCAGTTTTCTCTGAATCTTTGAATCTGCTGCAAACAAACCTATTTTAAGTTGTTCCCTTTATAAGTAGTTTCCTTTGCTATAGATCAAGCATCTTTTCTGAACCCAAAGGAGAGATTTTGACTTTTGGCTCAATCACATTCACACAACACATTTTACAAGACACACTGTAGGTAGAAAGGGAGCCAGTGGGATATAACCAAAAAACCACAATTACTATCTGGTAAAATCATGGCTGCTCTCAAGTGCAAGGAGAGGGCTTGCAAAGGATTTCCACTGACAAGGATTTTAGTGGCTGAAAATACATAGGTTGTCAAAATGTAACCAGAAAACAGACTTAGTAAGAAGATGAGACTGAGAATTAAGAGGAAAGTAATCTGCAAATGACAGGTAGGGTTTGGAAACTGAAACCACTACCTGCACTTCAGCGCAGTGGCAGAGAGCTCGCGTATCACATCACGGAATTCCTGATGAGCAAACACTGGCGCCGCCATACCTGACATGGATGTACCTGCTGGGGACCATGGCAGCACAGCTCCAGTCCAGGTCGTGTGCAAGGCAGGGGTGCCAAACCTGGCCGAGGTCACCATCCAATCCATCCTCCTGCATCCAAAACTTTATTTCCCCTTTTGAGGTTGCCACATTACAAGGTTGTCACTCCTGCAGCTCAAAAGCTCAGGGACAAGTATTTCATCCTGCTCATGGCCATCTCAGCAATGGATCTGGTGAGGATTCATTAAATTATTAAGTGGATCTAACCTCGGTGACTTCCTTGGAGATGGGTCCTGCAGCCCTCGGGGCTTCCACCAGCCTCGAGTGCCCAGACCCTGTGACCCTGCACAGCTCAGGTGCTACACAGGGAGCCCACTTGAACACGACCCTGTCCCTGTGCCCCCTCGAGGGAATGCCAGCCCGAGGTGACAGATGTGTGGTGTCCCCAGGGTGGTCTGAGTGTCCCCAGGCTGTCCCTCCCGTGTCACCTCACAGCTGGGGAGAAGAAACACCGCGGGTTTCCCCACAAGGACCGCGGCTGGCAAGCCTCGTGTGGGTGCCGGGGGACAGATCCACCCCAGAGAAATGAAATGTGTCAGGGGTGCCCTGTAAAGCCAGGACCGGGGGGGGGCCGTCGAGCCGCTCTTCACCTGTCCCTCCCCCACGAGCGGCGGGGCCGGGCAGCCCAGGGTGGCTCCCCGACGCACATCCAGGCTCGGCCGAGTGGCTGCGGGCGGAGGAGGGGCCGCCGCCTCTTTAAACTTGCCGGGAGGGCCGGGCCGCCCCGCCCGGGGCAGCGGGGTCCGCTCAGCGCCCGGCGGGGACGCGCCGCCCCCCGGCACCGCTCCCCTCAACTCCGGCCCTCCCGCCGGCAGCGCCACGGAGGGCGGCGGGGCCCGGCCGCGGGCTGTGAGGGGAACCCGCTGTACCCCGCGGGGGGAGCCGAGCAGCGCCGCCGCCTCCCGCCTTCTTCATCCCGCCTCCCGCCCGCCATGGCCGCCCGCGGAGCCGAGCGGCGCGGAGCCGAGCGGCGCGGCAGTGCCGGGGTCTGGCCGCTGCCTGGCAGCGCCCCGTGAGCGGGGACAGCGGGCGGCGTGTCCCTGCGCTCGGTCCTGCCCCCCGTCCTCCTCCCGGAGCGGCGATGAGCGAGACCCGCGCCAGGGGAGTCGCCGCCTAGACCGGCAGCCAGGATGGTGCCCCTGCAGCCCCTGCCCCTCGTCGTGGTCCAGAGCGTCCTCCAGCTCGTAAGTCTCCATCCCCGCGGCCACCGGACTCTCACGGGGGGCTTCGCGGACACCGGTGCCTTCCGCCGGGCAGCGCGGCGGGCGCGGTCCCCTCTGGAGGCTGGTTCCGAGCAGCACCCCCAAGACCTGCCTCCCACAGCCCCCAACATATTCTTACGTCTTTTTTTTTTTTTTCCTTTTTGTTTCTCTTTTCTTTTTTAAAATTTTTCTGATTTTATTTTTCTTAAGCGGGTTTTCTTCTTGTCGCCCCGTTTTGGGATGCGGGACACTCGAGTGCCCGAGCACAACGCGGCCCCGGGGACCGGGATGCGCCGGGAGCCGCCGCGGAGCTGGATACTGCGGGCAGGGATGGGGGGTGACGTGTGTGTGCCGAGCATCGGCGAAACTGTCCGCTCCCGAAAAGTTTTCTGCTGGCCTCAAGCGCCTTTTTTTCGTGTGCAAGACGTAGCTGGTTATGCAGGTAGAGTCACCTGCGCCTGGGAAGCACCCCCGTTAGTTTCGGCTTGCTGCGGCGCACGCCAGGTGTTTCCTTAATTTTTAGCAGAAACTGTGGGACATGCCGATGTTATGCTAAATATTACTCCTTATGCGGTGTGGGAATGCGGGGACTGACGTGGTGGCAAGGTGAGACGCAGACTGCGAAATTCGGAGCTCTAAAGGGAGGAAGGCAAAGCGAGGTGCGCGGCTGGAGACGGGCGGGGAGCTCAACTTCTCCCACGCCAGTCCAAGCGCCTCGTTCGTGGAGCACTGATGGTAGGAAACAAATGGATTGATGCTCATGTTCACGAGGCAGGAGAGGTTAAAAAGCGAAAAGAATGCATTTGCAAAAGAGTTTGTCCATCTTCACTTTTATTTCGAAATCACATTTTGACTACACTTGCTATTTGGGGGGGAATTTTGGTTTTACTCTCATAAATACCTCTGCTGCAAAAGTTATGCCTCTCTTCCCCAGCTGCCTTGGACACGAAAGTTTGTCACGAAGTAGTCAACAGGGAGTGTGTAATAAACCTTGAAGGGATTAAACACCCTCCTTAAGAACTGGAGTCTAGTATTACAGCGTGAGGTGATTGATTAGTTTTTGAGGAAGCTTATGTCAAATTCTAATCCGGTTTTGGATTGTGCTTGTCGTGTAATGTTTTTTGCTCCAGTACTTTATCATGGCAATGAAGTAGCGAGCTGCAGCCCTGCGATAAGGCACACATTTCTTTCACACTCCATCCTTTTGGACAATAAAAGGCTGTTTACATTCTTCACATTCTTGCAGCCCAGTTTCCAGCTAAACAACGCGCAGGGGTGAGAGATGGGAAAGGAGAGCAGCAAATGGATTACAAAGTTGCTGAGCGGAAGGGAACTAAATAAAACCTCTCCTTCTTCACACCTGCATCCTCTCTCACCCGCACCCTTTTCTTTTTCTTTTTTTTTCTTTTCTTTTTTTTTTTTTTTTTTAGAGGCATCAAAGGGATCAATTGAAACTTGTGTCATCAGGGGTCGGGTTTGTTATACAATGTTTTATGGATGATGTTGGGAAGTTGCTTGCTGTGGTTTTACATACTGTAAGGGAAGCCTGACTAAAAGAAGCAAAGTAGCTGCCTTGAATCAAACAAAAATCAGAAATAGTCACTGCAGCTTCTCAGGTGGATGTGGCACTCAGCTCACCCAGGAAGATTCATTTTTTCTGCATTCTTTAGATACAAACCATCAAGGTTTTGGAGTCGATAAGTTTTATAGCTTATATAAGTTAGTTTAAATGATGACTTTAATCAAAATGAGAATGTGTGAGATTTTTGAGGTATTTTAGGTGTACCTTTTAATGCTAACCTACTACTAAAAAGTTGTGTAAATGCGTTTTGGCATGCTCTTACCAAAACTTCTGGTTAAAGCTACAGCTTATTCTAAATTAAGAAATATTTGACGTTGGTGGTGATGCACTGAATGCAAGTATCTGTGCTATTCTTTGTTCTCTGGCAGTACTTGAAGGGACTGGTATCTTCCTGGAATTCGATAAGGCTTAGAAGGCAGGTGTTGGTGTTACTGCTCCTTGGCTTTTTCTTTCCTTTTTTAACCAAAAATCAACATGGTTAATACTAATACTACAATGAAGACTCAGCATTTCAGCCAAGAAAAAAAAAATCATGGGTTTCATGGTTACAATACAGCAGCATTCTAGTAAGGCAGAAATGCTACCATCAAACCCTTCCTGATGGGACAATCTTAGTTTTTTATAAAATCAGAGGTGTGAGAATGCAAAATATTTTGGCACTGCATTTCAGTGAAGGGATAAGTACTTTTTATTTTAATAAATTGAACTTTAAATGCTGCCTTGCCTTTCAAATACCAAAGTGAGTAGTCTACTGCTGTCTACTTACCTAGTTCTTAAAGATGCATAAATTAGGATGAAATCCATGTGAAACTTCACAGATTTGAGGAGATTATGGCAGAGAGTCTCACTGAATTTCTGAAAGCAGTGTTAGGTGATTCTCTATATACTATAGCTAATGCTGTTCAGTCAGCAGTTCACGTTTAGTACTTTTAATAGATGTAGACGTATTTTTGTAGTATGTTCCTGGATTATTATTTTGATTCATAGATGGGGTACTAGTATGCATGCAGCAATAACACATATATATTTCCTAAAATATTTTGCATATTTGGGTATATTAAGCAGTAAGGAAGCCTGCTGTTGAGTCAGGTTAAGGTGCTAACTTGCTCCTGTATAAATGCATTCACTTTAAGAGTCAGGTTTACCTTATGTTGACAATATGGAGCAAAACAACAATTTTCAATGCACAGGCAGTGCATGTCTGGGCTGTTAATGATAAGAAGATGAAAAATTGTTGTGTTCTGTTATCATTAATAGGTACTCTTGCTTTACTATTCATTTTCAGTAAGCTTTTTCAATTGTCACATAATTGCTGAGTGCCCTGTTAGTTATCTCTTTGTAAACAATAGAGTTCTACATGTTGAGAATTGAAGTGAGTGAAGCATCAGCATAACACAGTTTATAGTACGCCTGCTAGTGTTTTGTTAAGTTAGCTTTAAATACCTCAAGGAAGGGAGGCTTCTTCTACTTCCCCGGGAATATTACTTGCCATTTTAAA
The DNA here is from genome assembly GCA_013400975.1 of Atrichornis clamosus. Taxonomy (NCBI): domain Eukaryota; kingdom Metazoa; phylum Chordata; class Aves; order Passeriformes; family Menuridae; genus Atrichornis; species Atrichornis clamosus. Next base: position 38,017 of record WBMZ01002350.1, read on the forward strand.
GAGATCCTGTTGAAAAAAAGATGCTGTCACTATCCTTTTGTCTCGGCAAGGTGTAGTTACAGACACACACTCCAGACAGGACCTGTGGTTCTGTGGGGTAATCAGGCACAGTAACTATTCACTCATTCTTGCATCTTTGTGCTCTGAAATTAAGAAAGGATCACAGCAGAATTTTCCAGTGCCTATAGTCAAAGTTGCATCAGCAGTTCTATCAGTAAACTCTCTTCTAGCATTATCATTGGGCAGAGTTGTTGCTGCATTAGAAATCTAGGAATCAGTCATTTTCCAAATCCTTAAAAGCAGTTGATTTTTTTATTTCCCAGCAGTGGTTGTATAGATGAGTAATAATTAGTAAAAAAATGACAAAAGTTGATATTTTAAGGGGGTTTTTTCCTCCAAGTTTGAAGTATAGCATTTGATGTGAGTGGAATTTAATGACAGGTTGTTCGTCCTGGAATTTCAAGGGCAGAAATCAACTATCACAAAAACAGTTTTTGAGAACGAAACAAAATTTTTACAGAGTTTTTTATTTTTAACAGAATTTAAGATTCGTCACAACTTGAGCTGAGAGGATATTTGCTGTAGTACAAGACATTGCTATGTAAGAAAACTGATATAAAGCTGCCTTTCCATTTAAAATATGTATACCCTGTGAGGTGTAGAAACACAGAGGTATGTTCCTCCCGGCTACTTTAATTTTATCTCCACAGCCTTGCCAATGTGGTCCAGGTAACATGCCCTTGCAGTGAGAATCAGAAGTAGGCACCATGTAAAACTCTCAACTCCATTTCAGAAAGGTAAATGCTTCCCTCTGGTCATCTTGAAGTGCACAGATGAAATTCCATCCCCCTTAATTTCAGGGAGAACTTTGTCATAAAATATGTTGGACCCAGCCTTTCATTGGCTTATTTTGTGGGGGTTTTTTGACGCTGTAGGCACTGTAAACCTACATCTCATTCTTGTGTAATAAAGTCATGTAGGTAACCCAAGGAATGCAGGCAGTTTGGAGGTGAAGACAGATCAACAAATGCTGGTTTCAGCAGTTTGAGAATTTATTACACTGAATGAGGAGTTACGTCTTAAGGTGGATGGCGCCAGGTTTAGTTAACATAGGAGATTCACAACTTGACCTGTCCTTGTGTCACATCTTTTGACCCAGTTCTGTGGAACTGGTACCTGGCATTTTTCAGTTTATTTGTAGGTTGCCTGGGGCATAGAAAGATTATAGATTCCATTTAAAATCTGTACAGCAAGTCTGTTTGACTGATGTCCAGTAGACCACAAGATACCCCAGGCTTCCCTAGCACAGGGTATGTAAAATGCAAGCCTCCACGTTTCCATCTGTAACGTGCAAGGAGTTTTTCTGCCGTTGTAAAGCACTTTGAGAGATGTCAGAGTTGTCCTGTAATTGTAACCGACAGGGAAGTGAAACGGAAAGATTGGTGAAGCCCCAGTGCTAAATGAGGATGCCCTGATCACTCCCACCTTTCTGGTTTGCTTCCTACGCTTTGGTTTCTGCAAGGAGGGAACTCAGGAATGGCACTTGAAAGGGAGCAGCAAAAACCTGGACATTAAGAGCATCAGAGAGGTGCAACTGTACTCTAGGTACACCAAATTCCTCCTACACTTGAAAATGTTACCCTTAATCAACACTTTACAAACGAAACGGTACAAGGAGAAGCAAGAGCTGCTCCGTGGGAAATTGGCACTGGGGTGCCAGCGAGCTGCCTGTGGTCTGTGGGTGAGGTGTTAACCCGTGCTTGGTCCAAGGGTTGAGTAAGACTTGGGCACTTCTGGTAAAGAGCTCCAATAAGGAAAGAACTGTGCTAGTCTGTGCTGAATGGTTTGAAGACAAAAGCTGTGATTCCGTAGGTGTGGATCGCATCTCGGTCAGAAACAGAGTGGGCTGTTCTGGTGCTCAGGGAAGCCTGTCGCTTTGGATCTTTCACACTTACTTGTCAGTGTATCAAAACCAGAGGCAGCAAGGAAGAAGGAAGGGGTTTTTTCCGGTGTGTGCCACCTGCTTCGCAGGACAGTGCATTTGCTCTGGTTATCTCTCCTGTCCTGACTTTTGCCCACTCTGACACACTGCTTCACTATACCCCTTATAAAGCACAAACGCTGGCCCTAAAATTTTTACTAGGTCAAATCTTGGAGAACTGGATCAAATCTAGCAGAACTGGAAAATAGGAAGGTGAAAGTTCCCATTCACATGACTGTTATTAATTCATCCTGAACTTGATTCCAAACATCCTATTTTGAGGCAGCTTTGGCCTTTCATTTTGAGTCTTGAGTGGGGTTGGGGAAATAAGCATATTTATCGTTCCCATTCTGTTTCCATTTGCTCAATTTCCCACTGCGTTTGTAGCTATAGCTTGTGTAGATTGTTTAGGTAAAGAGTCAATCAGAGTTAAAGAAAATACGAGGTGGACCTGCTTGGTAGTTTTTGCTTCCAGCAGAGCATCACTACTGTGAAGTAAGTCCTGTCTGCAGGTCAGGACTTGGAAAACAATGCTAATTCCTTTCCTGTAGGGAATCTCCTTGTGGACTGATGTTCTGTGTCAGCTGTAAGCTCAGTTGCAGTTAACAAAGAGGTTCAAGGAAACAAATTAGGAGTGGGGAGGAAATGAAGGACTGTGAAGTTAGGTGAGCTGTTAAGACTGAGTAGTTTTGTATTTGCAGCAGAGATTTCAGTGCTGGTATGATGCTCTGATCTCCCTGGAATGGCAGTGCTTACTGCAAATACAAAATTTGAACGACTGGCTAAGGTAGAATTAAAGAGCTGTAGTTCCTGAGATAGGTTTTCTCTTTTTTCCAAATGACTGGTAGTAATAGAAGCTATTATTAGCTGGGAAGTGAAAATGAAAGAATAGGGAGAAATAAAAATATAAACCGAAGAACCTAACGTATTTAAAATCAGTTTTTATGTGCATTGGGGCCAATTATGGTTATTGTATCATTACAGTGCAGATTTCAGGCTACTCCAAAAGCCCTCATTCTGCTTCTCCAGATCCAGCATGTTTGGTTTATGTTTGCAATTAGTTAAGAATTTCTTGATATTATAGTACTTGTTTTAGGGGATGACCAGATATTTCTAATATCATCAATCACCAGTATAAACACAACCTTAATTTCATCTTACTTCACCCATTATCTAGGAAAATAAAACGCTGTGCACAGGAGTGCTTCTCTATTTGTTCTGCTATTAAGTAGATTTAAGGGGTTTTAATGGAGAAGGAGCTTGAGGCTGACCTGCAGGAAAAAAGCCCTGGGACTTTGCTGAGGGAATAAGAGGTGAATATGAGGGACAGAAAGATGATGGATGTGAAACAGCCCCGTGGGTGGGTGGAGTGAGCCTGAGAAGTTGCTGCAGGAAGAGAAGGACAGACGGACTGAAAGTAACCAGGAAGATTCCCACAAAACACGCTTGCATGAAACCCAGGCGGGTGAAATACAGGACCTTGAAGGTTCTTTCCTTTTAATGCTGCCTGGCTCTTTTCTCCTTACAAGCATCTGCTGGTTGATTCTGTTGTTCATAACATGTGTTTGGAGAGTTGGAACTCCTGTGCCCTGTGGGTCTCATGGCCAGTGGTTTGTTCTCAATCCTTTACCTGGAGCTGTTACTAGTGAGGGAGTTTCTCTGCCATTGGGAGCCTAAACCCAGGCAAGGTGTCCCCAGGTTCAGTTTTTTCTTTACTCCAGAGAGTTGGGTGGTTCTTGAAAGAAAACTTCAGAAATTGTAGTGCAGGAATATGCACATAACAGTAAATTTATAGTGCGCTGTAATTGGAGTTCTCGGCACTTTATAGTCAAGACATGTTACATGTGTGTCATCGTTATTTTGGGAAAGCAAAGAAACAAAATAGAGCCTAGAGGCAAGTTTCTTATCTTCACCCCAGCAGACCACAAGAATATTCTGCATAACTGACTTTCTCCTTCACTGGCCCATCTCCATACAAAAGCAAAGAGCTGCTGAATCTGATCTTAAGTGCCTGATAACAGGTGTTTTTGGACTGATGTAATGTGGATCAAGCCAGGAGTGAAGCCCAGTCCTTCAGTTTCTCGAGCAAACAGTGTGGCAGGGAGAAGGATAAAGTCTGTGTTGTTTTCCACTCATTAAACTAACAAAATGCTAATCAGCTTTGTGGAAAGATTCACAGTAGATAATGTTACTGTGGCACCACTGAGTTAACGGGTGTGTTAGCCCGGGCCACTTTAAATTAGGTGTTTGAAACACCTCACTCTTTTTTGAAACTGATTCAGTTTTGTCCAGTGACTAATCTCAATTCTGTCACCATTCGAGGCAAGGGAAAGACTGATGTTAAACTTCTGTGGGGCCGGGACAAATCCTGAGGTACAGCCGCAGTTGTGTGCCAGCCTCTGCTGCCTCCCGCTGCTGCACTGCTCTGTCGCGTGCAGTCATTGAATTGCTCCTCCAGTACTGGAAACATCCATTCCTGAGTTAATTCCGAGTCAAACTGCACTGTCTTCTGTGCTGAATGACAAATTCATCAGTCTTCTCTGCATTCCCCTGGCTTGGGTCTGCTCACCGCTGTGAAGAAGTCTCTGGCCCTCCAGGGAGCTTTTCTAAGCTGCATTCTGCTGTGAGCTGCCTGCTTGCTGCCTCTGTTTCTCTCTCCCTCCGTGCTCCATCTTCCTAAAGTTTTTTTTTCCGAGCTGAGGATGCTCAGTTCCTCTGGGAGAACTAGCAGCTTGCCTGCTTTCCCCTTCTTCCTGGAGATGCACCCCGAAACAAAGTAGAGCAGCCAGGAGCAGGTAGAAAGACTACTTTCCTTTCTACTACTCAGCTTCCATTTTTGCTTTTATTTTAAGACTTAATTTTTTTTTTCAATGGGAAACAAATAATTAGAGCTACCATTCCAGAATCTATTAGTGGTCTTCAGTTCACCGCTTGCTGACAGCTTCTTTCCAGCTCTCTGGTAGCAGATCAATCCAAAGGTTTATCAGCTTTGAGCCCTAGGTTGTATAATGTACTTCTGGAGTGTTTTCATTTGAAATTATCCAATTTTTAACTCATTTGTCACGATTCAAAATCTAGTGGATATGCCCTTTTAAAGCACATGACTGGAACATGATGTGCAAGGCTGTCATACTTTTGTTTTTTAAGGACCAAGTTTTACAGAACTGCAGATGCTATAGATTCTGCCCTAAAAAGTATTTGTCTCTAAAAGGCATATTTTTCCTCTCTGTGTAGGGACACCCTCTCCCTGTGAAGGTCTTGTTATGGCAGCGAGCTCTGGTGTGTAAAATTTAGATCCAGACCCAGAGGTACAACAAACTGCATTTCTACCACGTTACCATCCTGGGAGCACAGAAGGTTTTTTGTTTCTTTACACTTCTCTTCTTTCCCCTAGAACCTGAAATCCCAGAATTTTTTGTTTGTTTGTTTTTGTTTTTGTTTTATAGATCAGTTTTGTTGAAATTGCAGTTAATGCTTTTCCTTAAGGTTCTTAAAAAGTGGGAAAGGCATTCTCATCCACCCTACTCTTCAAGTCTCTTCTTATTTTACTTCTCTGTAGAATTCAGTATCCAGTTCCTGGCACCAAGCTAAGATAGCTTAAAATAATACCAGTGTGTTGGGTGTCTGACAGGAGAATAGCTGCATTGTTGAGTTAGGACCTATTTGATTTAAATTAAATAAAATGTTTCAAAATGTAAGAATGAACAAAACCCATGACATACCTCATACTCAGATCCACTTTGTGGTGTTCACCCCATAATCCTTTTATTCAGACACATGACCTATGCCTTATCAGCAATGGGCAGCCTAATGCTGCAGGAAGTAGGGAATTTAAACGTCACACATTTTATTTAACAAAACCTTTTTTGTGAATATTGGATGGGATGTGTTATTCTGCTTGCTTAGACTGAAGGTTCAGTGTTGCTGTTTTTAATACTTGACGCTGAACAATGGGGGAAGGAATGAATTTAAAATAGCGAACTTTGTGTCTATGATGACTGAGGACACCATTCTGCAGAAATTTGGCTTCTGGTGAGTTTGCAATATTTTTTCTGTGAGCAGCACAGTTATATTTTTGGTGAAATAACAAGATTAATGTGGAGACAAATACAAATATAATGGCTATTGTATCTTTCTTGTGTTTTGAAGGATTCGATTGTCTTGTCCAGTCCAGATGAACCCACTAGATTTATTTTAATTTTTTCCTATAAAACTGGTAACCGTGAGGGAGATTCAACTTTGTTCTGTTTAGATATTGAAACTGATAACTGATAACACAACACAGTCATTGACTGACTTGTCCCACACCAGGGATATTGATATCCTTCCCTGCTTTCAGGGAGTATTGAGATAAACTCAGTCTGTGAGCACGTCTTAATAAAGCCTGCTCTTTTGTGAACACGTGCCCTATGTCCCTATTTCAGTCTTATCCACTACAATTATGTAATAGAAATTTAATTATCCTTGGGATCACAAGCTCTGGTCCAACTGAAGTGCACAGAATGGTTGAACAGTTATTTCAGTGATATGACATACAGCCGACGGGCAACAGCATCACAGGAAGCTTGATTTTTCTTAGGGAATGGGCTAAAATAATACTTGAAACAGAAGTCTGAAATCCAAAACACACCTGCATCACAATCAGAGGTTCACCAGGACTTCCTGGGGTGGCCGCATTTTGATGTTTTGGTTGTTATTGGACAGACATGTAGAGTCTGCAGAAGAGCTTTGAATCTTTCTTTGGCTGTAATGGAAACATTGGCTACTGTATAATTCATTTGGTTCAGGCTCCTCTTCAAAATACTCAACTGGAGAAGGAGTAATCAATTTCAGTGGGACAAGCAAACCTACATAAATTAAGTTGGTTCGTTTGGGTTATTTTTCTTGTTTCTTTGATTTTAAAGAACATCTGAACTAAATGTGGCCAGGATTTTTCTACTCTTCTGGGAAATTCAAAGTCATTAAAAGATAATAGAGAGGCTATCGATATCACAACTTTGAATTAAACACCTGCAGCTTGTGTAAGGGGTCTGAGAATGAGATTCAGCCAGCTCCCCACGCGAAGGAAGGGAGCTACTTGGTAAGATCCAGAACCTGGATTGCAGGGATGCCAACTTTCCCTTGGACTAGCAGACTTTTTAAGGGAAGCTGGGCAGCTTAAGGTAGAACAGCTTTTAATGACTAATGAATAAATAGGTGCCATCTCCATTCTCTCTGTGCAAAGAAGTGAGTGCTTATCCCCTGATTAGGATGGCAGAAGGGAAAGTGAGCCTGCGTCACTCAAGACAGTATCAAATTTATCAAGGGATACAGCATCCTACAGCAGGGTGCTCAGTCCCTGCCCTCAACAGGACTAAAAGCTGCTTGGGTCTACCTTTTGGAGAAGGAGAGACAATAGGTACAATGTTCATTTATTTTGGTGGGAGGTGGAATATATACAAATTCAGGGAGAGCAGGAAAGGGACTCTTCCTGCGCTTACCAGAGGATGTTCTTTCTCCTGCAAAGAGACAATAGAAAATAAACTGTGGTGGAAGCATCACTGCAAGCATTTTTTTTTCCCTCTTTTCATGACCTTAATCAAAGGTGTGTGAAAACCACATCCTGGATTGGATCCTCCAACAGAAATAAATGAAGGAATGCCTGGGTTTGTACCCTGAGAGAGCCCATCCATGGATTAGAAGCTCACGTGTTCGGCGAGGCGTTCTAAACAAACTGAAGGGAATTTGCAGTCTTAAAACTTAAGGACTACTTGGGTCATGTGTCTTTCTGTGTGGTTTTGGACGTTATAGATTTAGGCATCTGTTATGAAACTGGGGAGAAACTGCACTTGCTGTCTATCAAACTCTCCCTGCCTTTGTTGTTCTCCTAATGAGATGGACACCAGGAAAAGCCACCCAAAATCTTCCTGTGATGTAGGATTGCTCCTGCTAAACACTTCCTAGTATTCTTCCTTAGTGTTCTTTTTAGAAGGTCCCTTGATAATCCCTAGGAAGTATCATAGCTGATGGTATCATATTGTTTAGTTTTTCCTAATACTATGCACAAATTTTTCCTAATTCCTCCCCTTTATGCTTAGCTATCTTCTTTTTTATCACTCTTGAGACTATTTAGGCTGTATGATTTCCCTGTTCTTGGGGAGCTTTTCCTCAAAGAACTACAAGATTAGCACTGTGAGTCACAGCAAGTTTTGCTTCTTTATTGTTCTTTTCTACTGATTCTGAGTGTTTGGAGTAATTTACATCTTTTATTCTTGCCTTTTTCCTGTTTGCTTTCACAGAACATCTTACTGGAAAGATATCCCTGGTGCTGACCCAATTTGCTTAGATAGTATCTTTTAACACTAATACAGAGGTCTTTTGGAGAATTTGGCATTTTTTCCGATTAAGAAAATGGGCTAGATTCAGGAGGAAGACTTTATATTCTGAATATTCTCTTGGAATATTTTTACTTCCAACTGCGATGCTTTCACTACCAATTTTTTTTTTTTGATGGGCATGTGATCTAGACAGGTTGTTGGTTTTTTTTCTGGACATCTGCAGCCAGCCCATGAGGATGGGACACTGTGTGTGCTCTGTGGATATTCTGAGGATGTGAACTACGTGACTGTATTAGCACCATGCATGAGCTCACAAGCACAGCCCCAAAAAGTAGGAGGAATGCAGTTAGGAGGTTTTGGTCAGCTCAGGGAGAACTTTCTCCTATCTACCAGAAACATTGCCAGTCTCCCTGATGAATTATTCCCATTGCAAGCTCTTCAGGGGTGTCAGTGCTCTGAGTTAAAGTGATAGTGTCTGAAAAGAAAAACAGCGGCAGGAATTACCCATAAACAGATTGTACACCTAAATGTTTTGCTCAATCCCTAATTTCTTATTAAAGGAAGAGCCCATGAACCTGAAGAGATACCTTTCTCTGCAAACAGTGACAACCTTTGTAGCTGTCAGTGTGTAAGAAAAGCTCCTGTTAAAAGATGCTATTAAAAGAATCACATGTTCTGTTGATATAAACCTGATATTGCTTCAAATTCCTATTCCTGAAAGAAATGCATTTAGAGTAGTCTGTAAAATAGTCCTTTTGCCTGGAACCACCACTTTTTCTAATACAAGTCATCATCTTTAATAGAGAAGCTTTCCATTAAGAGCTAGACAAGGTGCTAGTTTTCCTTTCAGCAGTTAGAAATAAGAACAATAAATGTGTGGGAGAAATGCATCAATTTGGTTAGGAACATCAAAGTGTGTTCCTATCTGAAATATAGACAAATCAGTTCAGAGAAAGCTCCAAGTATAGAATTATTGACCCTGGAGGATAAGATACAGAATAACCTTCCTAGGCTGTACTTTGTCAATTTTAAGTAGTGTTTGCAAGGTGAGTAGTTTAACATTCTCATCCCCCTCAGCAAAATATTAATAGTAGATGCATCACAGCTTTTCCTAAAAGTTTTTTCCCTTTATAAATTACACTGCTATAGAAGTATATTAATGTTCTGTGCATCTATTAATCTTCTGTAAGACAATATGAATCCATCCAAGTGATTGATGTAACTCATAAAAGTACATAATTGTCTCTCTTTTTCTGATCTGATTGCTAGTTTTGTGATGTGGTCTCCATTCTGGGGCCAACTGGTTGAGCCCTCTCTGTGGTGTGTCACAATCCCGGAAGTGATGGGGTCTGCAGGTGCTACATCCAAGTGTAGGGTGAAAGATTAACCCAGCAGCTCACAATGAATTTTTTTTTTTTAAATCTTTGTAGACATAAATATAATTCTCATAAGTTAACCTGTGAGATAAATTCTCCTTTCACGTGCTGCTAATTGTATGTCTGCTCTGTGGTATTTTTGAAACCTACCAGGCAAAAAAATATTCTGTTTTATGCAAAATGCTGTTCAAGAAATGCCCTGGCCTCCTGACAACTTGAATAGGAAGCAGTCCTAACTGTGTTACCAAGCAAGGCAGAACATCTCATCCTGTGACATATTCAGCATATATATGTAAGACAACATCCTGGGAAGTTAGCAGGTGAAAGCTGTCCTTTAAGTTTACCACACAATATGAATATGACTTGTTTCAAGGAATGCATGTGTTAGAAACAAGGGGAAAAAATTACTAAATTCAATTACATGCTGCCAATCAAAGCCATTAATTCATGTAATCACCTTTGGTCCAACATCAACAACTGTCAAAAATTTATGTTTTGAAAATAACTTTTTAATGAAATCTGAAGCAAGAGAGATTGTTTAAATAATCTTCTTTGGGAAGATTAGTTTTCAGAGGGGTTATTTGGTTATACTGTGATTTCTAGTACTACGTCAAAACTTCCCAGTAGTGACAGTGATTATGAACACAGTGATACCAAACCTGCCCGTGAATTCAGTCTGCAGTTTTACAGAAGAACAGGACCCCATTTGCTCCTGATGTCTGGTTAGAGTATGACTCATTAACCACTGCCTTCTGAGCATCAGTCCACCTGCTTTTCACTCAGTCGTCCCCTCATCAAGGCAGCAGCATCCCAACTTGGAGGCAGAAATGTTTGGGAGACTGTGTCAGAAACCTTGACAAAGTAGATGGCATTCCTCTGCTCTCTCCTCATTCACAGATCTAGCCTTTTGATAAATATTTGGCAACCAGTTTAGTCACTCATGGTAAATTTAGTAAATCTGTGGTAAATCTATGCTGTCTATTCTCAGTCATCATCTTCCCCTTCCTGTGCCCACTTACGGCTTTAGAAAGGATGATTTCCCAGGGGGCTGAGAAGGGAGTCTGAGCAGCTGGTAATCTCCCAGATTCTTTTTAGTCTTGTTGGAAACAGTTGCTAAATTTGGGGTCTTTTCTGGTTCTCAGGGCCCTCCCCCAGTCTTCAAAACCTTTCAAACCTGATAGTGACCAGCCTCACAATAACATCAGCTGGCTCTTTCAGCACACGTGAAAGACACCCACCCATCCCTCTGCACCCTGTATGGCTTCAGATTGCTCAGATTCCCTGCTCTCTGTGTCTGATAGTAAGGATTGCATAGGGAATAGAATAAAACTTCAGAGGTCTTGAATTAGTTGCACTGAATTATGCAAGAGCCAAATGGATTCCTTGGAGGTCAATATGGTATCACTGAGACAGGCACTGTGGGTTTTGTTTAGTGATGGATGCCAGGTGATCATTAAGACAAAATTTAAATACTCATCTGCAAAGGAAAAGTTTTCATTCACAGTTTTGTCTCTAAATTAGCTTCAAGGACATGATGGTTCACTTCAGGTCTCTTCAGGAGGTCTAAGCTTTACTTACAGAGTAGGTCCTGAGTTTGGTTTTCCAATATCAACAGATCATTGTCCCATAGAGGCAGAAGGAAACGTTCCTTGTAGACAAGGATGCCCTGGGTGGAGCAGCAATGGGCACTTGCTTGATGACCCTGGAGCAGTCCTGTAAGAACTGCTTCTTTCCCCACCTTTCTCTATAGTTTGAACAAGGGATACTTTTCCCTGAGGTCTACATTAGCAGTGTGAAAGGTTCAACAAACATTTCAAGAGCAGCATTACTGTGGGTTAGCCTCATTTTTTTGGAGTAAAAACTCAAGAACAGTTGGCTTAAAATACTGATTATTCTATTTTTTGCTGTGTTACATTTTAGCAGTGCCCACAGATATAGAAATAATATATGCTTAAGGCAGACACAGGAAGATTTGTAATACTTTGTAACTCTCATCTTTCTGAATTAAGCCAGTGTTTTATGGAGAGCAAGCACAGAGATAAAACTCCAGCCTGTTCTCTGACTCAGAGTAACAACTTTTGCTCTTGCAAAAACAATTCACATTTTTAATCATCCATTAGTTTTTGTCCTACCTATTGAGAGCTCCTGGAAAAATAATTTAATTGAGAAATGCCAGATAAGCAAATGAACCTCAAGGCAATTATAACACCTGAAAATTTATCAAATGCAGGGATATTTTTCAGCTGTGAAAAGAAATTAAGCACTGTCGAGCACTTGCAGTTCTCTGCCGTACAGGAACTTGGTTCTCCCCTCAGTTTGGGAGCTGATGTAGTGACAAGCTGCAGAGAGATGACAGATTTCGTGAAGGATTTGGAGCCTGAACACCTGTGCAGTGTCATGCATTTAAAAATAGGACGTGACAGCAAAACACATCAACCTTCTAATGTCCAAATGGAAACCACAGGGGTTTTTTCTTCAACTTTTATCCAGAGAAATCACTTTCAATCATCACTGGCCAAGTGAAAACACAAAGCAAAGCTGTTTTGTTGTGGTCCAAAATAAACAGGAACAAATCAGAATGGTAAGCACAGGTGCACAGAAAACAGTCAGTAATCCCCATTTCCTTCTCCTCAGTGCTGTTCTGCAGCTCCGAGGGTGCAGCTTATTAATGGTCCACAGCAATTTCTTCAGGAAACCCTCGGAGGCGGGCTAGGAGAGGACTGTCAGCCAAAGCTGCTTTGCATGCCTTGACTTCTGTGTGACTCTCCCAACCCTCCAACGAATGGATCAAAATAAAAACAACCCCAACACGGTTTTTTTTGTTTCCTATAATCTTCTCTCTGGGAGAAAAAGAAGCATTAAGCAAGGGCAAAATGATAAAACCAGGCTTGCTTGATTACTGGGTTAGATGTGCTCATTCTGCTCTCCTCTGGAGGAGCCTGCGTCACTGCCTGTGTTGGAAGGGCACATCTCTGCTGCCCATCTCCCTTAATAGTATCCTTGAAACGTTAATCAAATCTAAAGAACGTAATCTTTTTTCCTTTTTTTTAATTTAATTTTTTTTTTTTTACGGAGGGAAGTAGGCTTCCCAGGCTGTCAGAGACTCTGAGCCCTCTGCCAGCCTGCTCTGCTCTCCTCTGAGGTTGAACATAATTACTGGGCAGTACCATGGGCTGGCCAGGAACCCAGTCCATCCCGTTTTTCCCATTACACAATGCTAACCTTTCAGCAAGTGCTCTTTCTTCAGCGAAACCTTTGTCTTCAGACGTTTTTTCTTCATATTTGATACAATAATTTTGAGATGTGGTTTTCTCCTGTTTTCTGTCGCAATCCTATTAACTGTGTAAAAAAGGACATTTACTCCGTGTTTTGGGACAAGATTTTTATGTGATTGTATGACAGGGAATTAAAGAGGGTCCATATTTAGCTCTTCTGTGCTCTCAATTATGTATGAGAAAGACAGAAATCTACTTTAAACTGAGACAAGAATTAGCATTTTGGATGACAAAAGCTATCACACATGAATGGGTTGCTTCTTAAAATCAACAAAATAAATTAGACTCCCTGTTTAGGAGCATCTGGCACCCTTAGAACCTAGTTCATATAATGATGTCTCTGTTTGTTAAAAAGAATTATGTAACAATATGGTTGATTTATTTCAAGATGATTGGCTTAGCAACTTAATTGGACTATGCAGTATACCAGAGCACACACACACAAAAAAAATTTAATTAGCTCAGTTGTTTGTGGCTGACTGGAAGCGCTGCGCATCAGCTCGGCTCCTTGAGAGGTGTGCAGGCATTTGATCCTGCAAGGAACCAAAGCTTGTCAGCTTCCACGTCCTCACACCCGGGGAACAACAGGCATTGATCCCAGCCCAAGCCCGCAGAAACCAGCTTCCTTTGAATCCAAAGAGTGCTCTGTGACTCCTGGCAGGCACAGGAACCTTCCTGGAGAAACAGCAAGACACAAGTGTGCCTTGAAGAGGAAAGCTCGTTTTCTCCCTCTGTAGCCTCTCCTTTCCCTTGAGCTGACAATCCCACCTTCCAGCTCCCAAATACTATGAACATACCAGAAAATTAGCATGCTGGATCCGAGTTTGATATTCATCCTGGTGCCAAGTTTTATGTCCCCTATTTCCAGGATGAATACTCATACATGAAAAACATGCATTTGCAACATCATTTGACTGCTTCATGAGAGGTCATCACCTCTCAGCTGAGACAAAACATTATTAATAATGTTATTATAATAATTAATAATAATAATAAACATCTTAGTAATATAAAAGTAACATTTATTGTAATGTGTTCAAATTACTTAATATCCAAGTACTATTTTCAGAATAGCACTTGACAGTGATTCAAATACCTTTCAAGATCTCTCCATTTTATTTCAGCTCCAAATGCAGCTTGTGTCAGTCAAGAGACTGCTGACTTGTGGGCAAATTCCACTTAAGTGGAGTTAATCACAACAGTTTAAATTGTTTCTATACTCTAATTTTACACCAATTTAAATAAAATTAGAGGTGTGGATGTTGATTTCTCTTGTGTTGTTATGTTAAAATACTCTTGAGTCCCAGATGATTTTCCGTTTCTATAATTGAACACCAAACTACCCACTTCCACCCCACAAAGCACACAAAAAACAACACAAAACCCTAAATTAAAATCAGAATAAGGATTTGACTTAAAACATGAAAGCAGAAATAGGGCTGAAATTCCATACTTATCGCACCCTGTAGTTCCTAGATACTGCTGCACATCTGGTGTGTGAGATAATGCGCTGTTTAGAGACCATGGTACGAACACAGAAAATTGGAAATGAGTTTCAAGTCTTAACACTACATTTCTTCACTACTGGGAGCAAGTAAGGCCCTGTTTTTCACTCTTTTTGTAGGTTGCGTGCTTTGATTCCCTCTGGTTTTTTGCTTTGTAAATAATAGAGGCAAGAAGGAAATCAGGAAAGGAATGGTTCTGTAAGAAGTATTTTCTGCAGAACAGCTGAGAAGGTTTTTTATAAATTCCCAGACCATATACCAAAGTTTAATTGTAATATTAGCCCCAGAAACAAAAAAACCAAGAGATGCTCAGCTGAAGGCATGGGTGGAGCAGTAAAAACAACATGTGTCTTATTCATTCACTTATCACATAATATAAATAATTAAAGCCAAAGGCAGTGGTTAGCCATTCTCTTCAACAGAGAATTCTCTCAGAGGACTACGTGGTGCTACAATTCACTTTTGTCACTACCGCACGTATCACTTATTTGCATGTTTCTAGCCTGTAGCTATCAGACAGAAGTTAAATCTGCAGCCTGTGTGCTTCCCAGTTACTTCCTACTGAAAACAGCAGTGGGAGCATCACAGCCTGGCTATGAGTTCAGGGAAGCAACATCCCAAACCAGAGAGAGGAGCAAACCCGCAGTGTAGTGACCCTTCCTCCTCCCCCAGCCTGCTTATCCCGAGTAGTGAGCATGAAGATAAAGGGAGAAGAGCAGCTAAGCGAAGCATGCTCCAGAGAAAACATCTCCTCCCAACTACTGGGCAGCAATGACCTGCACCTCAGAAGTTTTTGGACTTTTTGATCCATATTTAGCTATCAGAATTTTTGCTGAAATTCAGCTGAGCCCCAAGCAAAGTCGAACATGAGCCACATCTTATCTACGCTAATGAGGTGGTGTGCTTTGCTGGCTGGAAGGAGATCTGCTAATATCCTTCTTTTCTGGAGCATGATTTGGAAATACTCCCTGTTCAGTGAAGTAACATAATCAAGCTTCTTGTTCCCTGAAGGCAGGTGCTAACAATCCTTGTTTCTCACTGTGGGTCCAGCCGTCCCACTCCCCTCCACGCATGGCTTGTGGACAGGAGAAGCTGCTGTGCCTCAAACAGGAGCTGGAAGGTTCCCTGCTTCAAACAGGGAACAGAGAAAACAGATTTATTGACCAATTTCTGAGCCGAAACCTGTAGCAGGGTACCGTGCATGTACTCTGGTGAATTTGATGGTCGTGACTGGTCCAGATTAAGTTTGTACTGGTGGGTGATCCAGGCACACAGGGAGCTGGCACAGGGCTGTGCTCCCTTCATCCTTGTCCCTGCAGACCACAGGCAGGTAGGACAGACAAACGAGCCCTTCCTGAAGTGGTTCATCACAAGCAACTGGCACTTCCATAGGTATCAGAAGCTGCAATGTAATTTGATGTAACAACTTTATTGGCCTGATCATGGAGACTCAGAGACTTATAAAATCACATTTTTATTACTGATTCTGTCACGCACATACATATTTATAGCTTTGTAATTGATCACATAGGGCAACACATTAAATTTTAATACAGGGAATTACTTTCTGTCCCTGTAGAACCACCTTCTGTATCCACAGGAGACAGTTTAAAACATTTACAGCAGAGCTGCTTTTATGTCTGTCATACACTTATTACCAGCTTTGGTCTAGGCAGTTACATTTAGATTTGTTTCCTTCTTTGATCTCCACAATCTGTGGGAAAACATGCATTAGAGACAAGAAGGATTGCGTGACTTTTGAAGCCTGGCATCACTTACACATCACCAGTTCTTGTAGCTTCTTTTTATCAGCTCGCATCCCACATCTCCTGTTCTGAAAACCTGCTCTTCCTAACCCCGTATGTTTGGGGTTTGAGATTACTCAGGTCACTCATTCCCAAACCCATTCATAACTAGGAGTTAGGTTTCTTACACAGACCCAGAATTTGGCAATTTAAGGAAAAACACCACATTTTGCGTTACATGTGTTCAGTCAGTGCGTGAATTAAGCAGTGACTATAAGTCTTATCTGCAATTATGGATCCTCGTGAACCAGTTTATTCAGCTTTTTAAAATATTGTGAGAAATTACTACTGCAGAGTGGCAGTTTTCAGAATAAATTTTATATTAACAAATTTGGAAAGCAAATTCGTTATTTGCCTGGGAGGTCAGGACTGTGGTCAACTGGAAAAAAAATCCCAAAAGAAATCTGAACACTGAGGTGCATAAGGAACAGTTTGAGTGTGTTACCATGCATGGTCGAGTCCTGGAGCAGGGAAAAGTCAAAGGGGCTCTGTTAGCAGGAGAATGTGGATAGCAGTATCCATGGAACATTCCTGGTCTAGCCAAGGTGTCCGTGCCCAAGGCAGGGGTTTTGGAACTAGGTGATCTTTAAGGTCCCTTCCAACTCCAACCATTCTGTGATTCAACAGAGCTGAAGATTTCTCACTGAATGCATATCTAAACTGACCTCAGATTCAGGCTTTCAGGGGTTTTGCAGATTTGGGATCTGCTTGGCTGGATCCACTGACTCACTGATATTTTTGTTCCAATTTGCGTTTTTTGGGTTAGCACAGGGAAGACTTTATCAGGTTATGCTTTTATACAGCCTTTTCTCTTAAACACCTTTAGTGTGCCTCTGAAGACAAAACTTCCTCCTGCCCTCCTGTACATTTTCTGGGGTATTTGTTTCAGACACGCGTGCCTTAAAAGCAACCTGCTAAAGTGCCATTCCCCTCCCTCACCCCCAGCCCTCCCACGGGTGATTTATCTGCTGTCAGTGCTTGTTTCACCACTGCAAGCACCCTGCTAGTACAGTTCTTCGACACAACCTGGAAATGTTATTCTTTATATGCCGATTGGAAGGCATCAAATGCATCATGAAATGAGACCAAATTAACACTTGGGGTTGTGTGCCCTGTAATTCACAGTAAAAGAAAGATTGGAAGATGTAAAGTTGTGTTGAGTGTGTTCCCTTCTTGTTTGATACAGATGTGGAGCAAATAGGTTTGAAATTATATTTTTACATGCAAATGACAGCAATTTGTATTAACTCCTATTGTGCTAGAATGTAACATTTTCATCTGATCTGAGCCTTTCTGTCTTCAGATCCTCTTTCTGTTCTCAGAGTGCATATACAAAGATCTTAGATATTAATTTCTTGGTAAATTCCTGCTAGGGAACAAACCAAGTACATGTTGTGACAGATTCCTCCAGGCGAACTAGATGTCAAACTCATCTCCCTTTTTTAAACACAAGCCATGGATTTATTATATCAGGACAGATGACTGACCAACTTCTAATTAAGCCCAGTTAAAACCTGCGTGGTGACTGGATTTCAAATCTGAACCATGTCATTTTCAAAGTGTCTCAAACCTATCATTTCATTTTGGAATTAACATTTCATACACGCAGCACTGGTCTTGATTGGGAGTAATTGTGGTTTGTTTGTCTGTTTCAAAAATAAGTCAAAAAGGATGATTTTTTGTATTGATAAATAGCTAAAAAAATGCTAAGGAGAATGTTTCTATTTTAGAAGATTTTAATTTAGAAAAGATTTGACCAACTAATCTCAAACTGTTTCCCCAATCTTCAAAGTACAACCAAATTCAGACCAAAAGGAATTCTGGTTTTCCTCTTCTTGGGGACAAAAAAAAATAAAAATGTCTGAATAAATTAAAAGGGATTAAAATTGGGTTTCAATAGGACTTTACAGTATGAAGTCACTGTTAGTACACCATTATGCAGCACACAATGGCTGCAGGCATGGCTGGCTGCTGCTAGGAAAAGGCTAATATTGTTTCACCTTAAAACTTAATAATGGGGTAGCCTCAGTCAATGATTTTCTCTTCTTTAAGAGAGTAATTCATTTAGGAAAGCAGCGTGCATGCGTGTGTGCAGGCAGCAGTGAAATATCTCCGAGTGCCCCAGTGTGCTACCTCATGCTAAGTGGTTTGAAAAGGAAAAAGATTTTAATTGAATTTAGAAAACTGCCGTGGCCTTCCACGCTTTCAGCGGGGAGGAGACAAGCTGTGAGCAGGCGTGGGGACAGGCAGCTCCAGCACAGCCCCAGCTCCCACACTGGCTGCGTGGTGGGGACGAGGACAAACCCCGGCCTTGCCTTCATCCCGAACCGGTGCCAGCGTCTGGAGCGGGTGGGGAAAGGCAGCGAGCAGGGGCTGCCCAGAAAGGGACGGGTTTGGGTGCAGCCCTGGGGAGGTGCTCACCCCAGGCTTTTCCCAAAGGGCCCCCACCTCACTGAAAAGATGTGAGTGGAGGAGCTTCTCCCCCACGTGTGACCCTCACATCTCCGGGCTGCGCTTCCAAGGAGCCTCGGCCCCGGCGTTTGTCGTGCTGCCCTCCCCGGGCATCCTGATCCACACACGTAGCTCTTCTCGAGGAGCAGTGGGTCACCCCGTCCCTCTGTATCAGTAGCAGTCCTGTGTGCTCTTGCACTTCCACGTGTTTCTGTCACAAAGCTTTCAAGCAGATATATTTTCCTTCGGGAGATGTCACGAATGCACGGAGCAGCTCCCAGAGCCTGGGTCTGACGGTGCCGCTCACAATGCGTTAACTGAAGCACACGTGGGCAGTAGGAGCTCCAGGAAGAAACATCATCCTTGAAGAAAACAACAAAAGTGTCCTCTGGGAGAAAAGATTTAACCTGAGACTACTAGTCAATCCCCCCTGCCCCTGCTCAGCTGCTGGGCTCTTGGATACATCCACACACTTCCTTCAAAAAGCAGGAGGATTCAGGATGAATCCCTAAGAGTCTCTGGATAACCCCAGCTGACAGGTTGTTTAGCAGGAACTTGCCCAGGAACTTGGGGTGACTACAGCTTTCCTGAGATGCCAGTGCAGAAAGCACTTGGGGCAGCTCTTTTCCACTGGGAGCTTCCCACGCTGAGCTCTGTGGTGACCCTGCCTGAGCCAAGAGTGGTGCCAGGAAAATACCTGCATCTTTTAATGCTTTCAACAGAGCATTTCCTCCCTAGCCCAGCTGAGCGCTGGGGAGGAAATGTGCCCTCTGACAAGATGCACTTGATGTGGAAGCTGAGGCAAAGTCCAGAAACCTGGGAGTTGTTTCTGATCACTCTCCCCTTGCTGCAGTTGTCTCCCGTTAAAGGCAGTGGAGTTTGGAAGCGCACACGCTGTTCTCCAGGAATGGGATCTTTATCTCCATCACGTCACTGGCAGGTTGTTAGAAAATGCAGCCTGCAGTGAAGGAACACAAAAATCTTATGCTTTATTTAAATAATGGTGTTCATTGCCTATTAGAATGTAACTTCATGCTTTAAAAAAAGATTAATTAAAGTGTACAAGAATGCAATTCAGTTACATTTTATGCTTCAGCCCAGCACATACTTTTCATCACTCATTCCCAGAAGTAGTATTCAGGGAAGCATGGCATTCTCAGTTCTGCCATTAAAAGCACAAATGACTATCAAACCTGTTCTTTTCAAAAGCTTGGCTCAAGTATCACCATTGTTAGATTTTTCATAACATATTACTTTGGTCATTACTGTTTTGCAAGATAATTGTATCAGTGATCTAACTTTTGACAGGATCCAAAGTGGCTGAAAATAGTTCACTGCAGCACCTTTGTCTTTTAAAGGCCATTTGGGGCTTGTTATTTTAATCCTTGTGCAGCCTGATTTATCACTTCAAACATCTGTCAGCTGTGCTTTGTCTTGAAATTGATAGTGATAGTGTTACTGATTTTTCAAGAGCAGCTGGTAGAGGTTCATTAGTTAGGCTCTCAAAGGGAGTAGATAACTGTAATATTTTTCTTTGTTAATCATCTCTCACACGTTGTAATAATACAGAGCTTGAAATCTGCTAAAAATGCACAGCTTCTCTCTGTTTCTAACTCGTCAGAAGCATCCTTTTATTCTTTTAATCTGGCTCGATTATTAAAACTCTCTTCTTCATAATGCAGTAAAAAATTGAGTAATGGCACGTGAGTAGGAAGAGAGAAAAAAAACAGCCTCTGCTGCATCAATTTAGCAGAGGGAGGTCATCGGGGTCTCAGAGTTTGCATCCAAATATGAATCAACTCCAGAGAGGAGATTAAGGGCCCTTCCACAATTGATTTTTAATTTAAGCATTACAAGGCATACAAAACCTCCTGACAACTTCAGTGAAGTCAGGTTCATTTCTGACAGATACAGCAGTTTTCTGTTAATGCGCTTTCCCTGCCACATAAAATAGCCTTGATGGTTAACTATGATTCTTAAAACATTTTTCCCCCCAAAAAATCTTTGCCAGGCAGCCTCCAGCTGAGCACCACGGTGACTCCTGCCCAGAGTGTCCAGGGACCTGAGCATCTGTGAAGTCTCCTGCAGCTGAGAGCGTATCAGGGCTACCGCTGGTTCCACCGGCAGAGCTCACCAACAGATAATTACCGCTTGAAATTAGTATTTTAATGAACTGATCCCAGCAAATGTAAAGCAAAATCTCCCAGGCATTAAAGAAATAAGCAGGAGGGAGAATTATTAACTGCAAAGTTCAACAGAGGGATGCTCAGCAGGTGCTGAGTGTTCCCACTGCCATTTGTGGGAAGAGGAGGCTGATTTGGGGTTTGGTCCTGCAAGATACCACAGTTCTTAGGGACAGGGATTAGTGGGATTTGGCAGTGCTGGGTCAACAGTTGGACCCCGTGATCTTTGCAGTCTTTTCCATCCTAAATGATTCCATGAGCAGCACCTGCAAGCAGCACGGTGACTTCAATGTAGATTGAAAACACCTGGCACATCTCACAGCATTTTCAGGTGAATAGGAATGTCTTCTAAATGTCTGCTAAAAATAACTAAATGCCAGATCTTCATCCTGAAAGCACAAGTCTCAGTCCCATAAGACAATACATGTGTCCACAGTACCAGTGAAGCTCAGTGCAAAATAGATTGCAAGACTTCAGCCTGAATTTCAGGAAAATGTACATAGTGACTGAAAAAAACACTTGAGAATCAGTGGGGGTTATGTGTTGCTAATATAATAATAATCTAAACTTCCTGTATCTGCCATATCTCAATTAGATATTTTTATACAAGGCTTTTTCAGACTCTTCACAGAAAGGTTTACATTTACATTACTTCCCCAGCCTTCCAGAATGAATGCCTCATGTATAGTGAAGGACTAAAACTATTTAGTGAGATCAGAAAAAAACTCAAGAGTTGTTCCCCTACAAACATGCAAATAAGAGACCTATTTTTTATCTCAAAGATCTCTATTTTAGATTTAATGGGTGAGAAAACCCAAAGAGTTGAAGTCTTCAAGAACAGAATTGGTGCACATTTTTTGGCAAGAAATATTTCTCAGAACAAATTTTCTGTTCTCTCAGCAAAAAGGTAGATCAATTCAATGCATGGATATAATTTAAAAGCTATCTATGCTCTAAGCAATTTATCCGATCGCGGCTGGAGGGAACACTTCAGATAACCTAAAACTACTTGTCAGGGTTGTGGAAAAGGCAGCACATACTTTCCACAAATACATTTTTGAAATAGGAAATCTTTGAAGGCTTTATTTTTAATTTTCACTCTTTTCTTCTGCTGCTTCTTCCTCCTAATTTTGTTTCTTTACTGAAGTGTCATTTTAGCAAAATACTATTTTGCTTGCCTGCACAAATTGGAGAATTTAAAATTGGGGCTTTTTTCTGTAAAATATGATACTGAGTTTGAACTATCAATTTTGTTTAAAAAAGATGCAATGAAATTGTATCCAGAATTGGAAATTTCTCCCAACATACCCCGTTTAGATTTGTGGTTTTGCCTGTGGGTTATTTGGATGTTATCATCTCATATTCTCATTAAACTGAATATTTCTACCTGTACCTTCTGTGGCCTTTAGGTGTGTGCAGGTGTAGACAGAGATCTTCCTCCCTCAGATGGTTGGAGGAGGAACAGCAAAGCCCCTTTCAGTGGTGTGGTAGGAACATGCTCCATCAGCTTCCTGCTGGGAGAGCAGGGGAGGAATTCCCTTATTATAGGATGGGAAAATAGTGCTGAGTTGCACATTGGCTTCCACATTTCCAATTTATGTTTTCTGAGTTCTGTGACAGTCTGAACCTCTAGAAAGGCTACAAAGAGAGGGAAAGCCTCAGGCTTACCCTTCTTGTCGTGTCCGGCTGAACAGGAGCTGGTGTGTGGACAAGAGGGCCAATGGCACCTGGCCTGTATCAGGAATGGTGTGGCCAGCAGGACCAGAGCAGTGATTGTGCCCCTGTACTGGGCACTGGTGAGGCCTCACCTCAAGGGCTCTGTCCAGTTCCGGGCCCCTCAATTCAGGAAGGACACTGAGAGGCTGGAGTGTGTCCAGGGAAGGGAGTGGAGCTGGGGAAGGTCTGGAGCACAAGTCTGATGAGCAGCTGAGGGAGCTGGAGGGGGGCTCAGCATGAGGGAGGGATCTTACCTCTCTCTACAAGTCCCTGACAGGAGGGCGCAGCCCGGAAGGGAGCAGTCTCTGCTCCCAGGGAACCAGTGACAGGACAAGAGGACACGGTCTTAAGCTGCGCCAGGGCAGGTTTAGGTTGGACATCAGGAGAAATCTCACAGAAAGGGTGATCGACATTGGAAGGGGCTGCCCGGGGTGGTGGTGGAGTCACTGTCCCTGGAGGTGTTTAAGGAAAGCCCGGACATGGCACTGAGTGCCATGCTCTGATTGACGTGGTGGTGTTCGCTCATAGGTTGGACTCTGTGACCTTGGAGGTCTTTTCCAACCGTAATGGTTCTATTTACAAGCAGAAAATGTCATGGGCTGCCAAGGTTCTATCACGAAGGCTTTCTTTTTTGCTGAAGCAGCTTGTCACTGTGGTTTTAACTACAGGAGACGGGGTAAAATTGTTAAAATAATCCAATTGTATTAGTTACTGAACTGGGGATTTCTGACTACCTTCCCTGAGTGAAAGAAAGTTGCAACAGCCTTTAAAACTTTCCAAATTGTAACCTCCCTAACATGTCTGGGGGACTTAGAAGTCTGAGTACTCTGCCACCACCCAGCTAGAGATCAGCACCCCTGACCCCCTGCTCTGCAGTTTCCCCCCATAATGGATATCTTTGCTGAATTTGGCATGCTGAACCCCACAGTCCCTCTATCACCCACTTCAAAATGAGACAGAAAACAAGTGAGCGAACTCTGAATTTCTGACTTGATTTTGTCTCTGCACCAGAGTGTTTTTTTAAAGAGTCCATCATTGCCCACAGGAGAGAGAAAGCCAGGCACGACAACCTGCTGGTGTTTATTTACAGGTTAGCAAGGTGAAGGATATACAAGCTAGGAAAGCATTTTGGGTGCCCAAGGAGTGAGGGCACCCTCAGTTACAAGGTTCAGCCTCTCCTCGGAATATTGACATCCCACCACCAGCTCAGTGCTCGGTGGATTACAGAGTCACAGAGTGGTTTGGGCTGGAAGGGACCTTAAAGCTCATCTCATTCCAACCCCCTGCCGTGGGGCAGGGACACTTCCGCTAAACCAGGTTGCTCAAAGCCCCATCCAACTCGGCCTTTTTGCTTCATTGCAAAGCAACTCCACAACATCCTGAAAAATATGGCTGTGACTGGATGGAACAACCATGGGACTTTAATACAGTCCTGCTGAACGATGCTGCTTAACTCCCAAATTCCTTGAAGCATTGCTGACAGCAGTCACATCTGCAGCCATAAAACCCACCACAGCCTCTGTCTTTGGAAAAAAAATACTTAATAATCAGCAAAGTTCAAGCTCAGCTTGTTGTGATGAATTATTAGAACCCGTCATCATTTTCTTGGGAAAAAAAAAAAGACTAAAAGACTATAATGGAACACAATTTTATGGTTTTTTCCATTTAATTGATGATGGGCTGAGTTTTTATTAATATTTCTGGGCTCCAGTGTAAGATGCTGAAAAAGCTAATATGAGATCATTGTATCTGGTTAATGTGTGTGCTTTGCAAAATTGATAAGCCCTGTCAAGACATAAATTATTTAAAATTTGATAAATGTGTTGAAATCACTGAATTTTCAAACAGATAAAGCAGAGTTATTTCTCTTCCCTGCCACACCCCCACCTTCAAACTGAGGTTTTTGTGCAGCCGCTGGATGATGCTGCGTTATCTCACGGCCTGTGAGGCTCCAGAATCAGCTCGGGGAGCCCAGAGCAGAGTCCTGTGCTGCTGCAGAGGGGACATGAGTATTAACCATGGGACACTTGAGCGTGGAAGCAGCAGAGAGTGAAGAGACCACTGGAATCCTCCCCCAGTATGAGTTTTTACTGGTGAAACTGAGGGCTAGAGGAGGTTACTGAATATGGTGTGGTACCCCCTCCTCTCCAGCAGTGGGATAAAATCTCCCAGCAGGACCAGTGAGAGGCCAAATGGTGCTTCAGAGCTGTTTATTCCAACAGACCAATTCATTTCAGCTAATTGCCGAGAGTTTTTAAATGATTCCTGGCAGGGGTGAAGCTAAAGGAATGATTGCTGGTGATTGATGAATAACCTGGATAAAATGCCCAAAGCACCAGAACTATTAACTCTTGCATGGGGACACCTGCTTTTATTTAGTGCCTCGCCCACAGAGAAAGGCATGGGAATGAGTTCCAAATGAACCCAAATTTGGGCAAATAGACAAAACAGAGCACTTACTGCTACCAGTGTCTCATCAATGTAAGCTCATTTCTCAAAAATAGCTCACAGGGAGCATTGCTTAAACCTGTACTGCTCTGCCATGGTCAGGATGATGTGTGGAAGGGAGACCAATCATCATCTTTTAGAGGAGGGCACAGAAAGAACCAAAGGTTTGAAGTTTAAAACTCCACAGATACAAACCACATCACACTGATTTGAGCTGTTCTCATGGTTTACGCAGCGAAAGAAAACAGCGCATCTGGAGGGGTCCAGGATTGTGTTTCTTACTGGAAAATATCTACAGGCTAATGGAAATTTTAGGGTAACTGGGTGCCATTTTACAGCCTCTGTAATAGGGAAAAAGATTAGGTGATTTCTGTCTGGAAATGGATGGTTTGGAGGGAATGGGAAAACACAGGTGCAGCAGAGAACTCCAGCAATAGCCATCTATTTAAATGGACACGCTAACTTCCCTAAGCTGGTATTTTTCAAATACCCTACCAGCAATATTTTTCACTATAGAGATGCATTATAGTGAAATGGAAAGATGCTGAGGAAGTAGTTTTTCCCAGCATGTGCTGCATTCTTTTAATACAGATTTTTTTATTGCCCAGAAATTGCTAACCAACGTGAATAAACAGCTGAACAAAGCCATCGGCCCATCCTCACTAACAGCAAAATGCAGCCAGCGAGGGAAGGGCCTTGGGAAAATGAAGTGTTAAGAGTTGGGTTCTCTTATGTTGCAGAAAGCCTTATTCGAAACAGGAAAAAAATCTGCACGCCACAAAGGTTTTACATTACAAAAGCACAAATATTATTCCCATTTCTGAACGATGTCCCCTCATTCCTGCTGCTGCACTGAGCAGAACCAGGCCGTTCTTTGTTAGACACCTTTTTTACTAAATATTTGCAAAACACAACCAATTTACCATCCTGAACCACAAGGTCCCTTCCCTGCAGCTCTCTGAGCCGACAGCTCTGTCAGCTTCTGAATCTCGCTCCTGTAATGAAATCCGTGGAACAAGACAGCACTAGGATGGAGCAGAGTCAAGAATTAAGGCTGTGCAAGGTTGGAGAATCCCACAGCCTGCAAACTACTTCAACAAAGAGGAAGAAAAAAATAATCAAGTGAAGTGTAAGGTACAACTTTCTGCAGTGGCTAGTGATTGCTGTCTGGGCCTTAAACAGGAGTATTGCATCCTTGTAATTCAATTTATCAATGATTTCATGCTCCCCTATTATGAAAGCTGTTTTGTTGCCACATGAAATAGCCCAGATCACTGTAGCTTCAGGGGTGTGTTTCACTGTCCCATGAGTAAACCTCATTTGCTGTAACACGTACATAAATAAAAGCAGTAGTAGTCTAGCCAGATGAAACCCTGCGATTTCACCATCGTGGTCTTGAAATACTTGTGCCCTGGTACATAAATGATGTGGCAAACACACCTCTTTTTAGCATGTGGTAATGTTTCCCACCCTTCAGGCATCCCAAACCTTATACCCACATATTTCTTCTTTTTCTGTCAGAGCCTTCCGTCAGCAAAGCGCCGCTGGGAAAGCAATGCTCTGCCACCTCATTTGGTGTGAGAGCCCCCGGAAGAGACATACACTGAGCACATGACTCAGTGTCCTCCAGATCTCTTCATAAAAGGCGAGGGGACAAAAGCCAAAGAGCCATTGCACGGATTTCAATAAACACTGCAGAAGACAAGTAGCCCAGAAGGACAATTGAGTGTGTGCCCTTGCCAGAGAACAGTCAGAGCTGGGTGCAGACACAAGCAAAGCCAGAACCTCCTGTGAACCAAACAGCTTCATTTCTATATAATTCACCTTAAAATTTCCAACCACTTTTCCCTATGGCTCAGTTACTAACAGCAATACCAGCTGTAGGTGCCCATGGTTTGAGTGGTCATTAGCATTTTAAATAGCACACCATTTAGCCATGCAAACACAGAGGAAAGTTCCTGGTATTCCAGCACTGCCAGCCCCTGGGCCCAGCTGTAATCCAGAAATGCAGCAGAAAGCCTCTTTTTTGTACTTCTCAGGTCAGATTTGGGACGGGTGAACATGTGCAGCACTTTTTGCTTCATGTGAACAGAGCCACTTCTCTGCAGCAGGAGAGTGATTTCCCTGGCCAGTGTTCTCAGCATCACCTGGCTGATCTCGGGCTGGTGACAGGCTTAAGAGTGGCTGAAGAACCACACATAAACATGACAGATCTTCACCAGGAGTTTTCCATCACAGCAGAAGTGATGCTTCCCGCAGCATCATTATGACAGAGCTATTTGGGCTGGTACAGATCAGCATCTGTCACTGTTTCCATTAGAATCTCCTATTTCCCCAGGTTCGTAGCTCAGCCATAAAAAAATACCAGATAGAGGCAGAAAGCTGACACACAAGGTCTCAGGCTGAGAGTGATTGCTGTTGTCTTTTGTTCCCCTGTTTTTAATCTGAAGAAGGAAATAATGTATTTCTGCAGAGACACACCTGACCACAGAATTTCCATCCAGCCATGGATTTATTTACAGTGAAAAATAAGTGATAGGACAAGTGGAACAGCCTTAAGCCTTAAGCTGAAGGAGGGCAGTTACTAGGAAGAAATTCTTTACTGTGAGGGTGATGAGGCACTGGAACAGGTTCATGGAAGTGTCCAAGGCCAGGCTGGATGGGACTTGGAGCAACCTGGTCTAGTGGAAGGTGTCCCTGCCCATGGCAGGGGGTTGGAACTGGATGACCTAAGATCTCTTCCAACACAAACCATTCTGTGATTTAGCAATAGTGATGGTCACCTTTCAACATCCAAGCTGTGAATGTTGCTGCTGCTCAACATTTAATCTTAATTACTTCATTAGGGGTGATCAGGAAGGACACATGGTAGTGGGTTGGGGCTCTGGTTTGGAGCCTATTGCTGCAGAACAGGCCCCGGTGAAGATTAAGGGCTTTGAAAACTCTGATCTTTGCCAGAGGATGAAATGAAACACTGCAATTTATAGAAATAACTGCTGGATATTACAGAAACGGGACACTGTGAGGAATGAGAGGTATGGAAGACCCTTTGGGAGCAGGAGCAGAGGGAAACACAAGCCCAGCATTGCGGTTTCCCTTGAGAGACAGGCAGCACAAAATCCCACCTCGCACATTCAGCATCATCTGCACTCCATGTTTCAACTGCTTCAGGCAAACTTCCACCCCAAAATCTTGCTTCTGGAGAGTAAAAAGCCCCATCCCATGCATTAGTCATACTGGGATTCACCATCTGGATCTTGGCATTGTTGGATTGGTGATGAAGCGAGAGCAGCATTTTCCCAGGAGGAAGGGCCAGTAGCAGTTTGTCACTGGGGACATGGGCAGGACAAGTGTCCTTTCTTCTATTTTAAGCATCTCTTCGTTCTGTTCACACATTTTGTAGGAATAGCTGCAGCTGAAAAAGTTTTTCTTTTGTACATTCGGATGATGGTGTAAGACAGCCCTGAAGAGAACAAACCCTGAAAATGCATTCTCCAAAGCTTCTATTCAAGCTTTAAAGGACCTAAAAAGTTAGATTATCATGTCTAGCCTGTTGAAACACAGATCTTGCTTCTGAGCTCTGGCTCATACACTCGAGTTTTGCATTTTCAACAGGACTTCTCTGCCAGAGCAAACAGGGAGAACACACATGGGAAATGTGTCTATGCATTAGGTTGGGAATTTGGTGTTTACCAAGACCTCTGTGTTTGACTCTGGAATCTAAGGCCATTCTGTCTCCGCCAGAAGGAAGTTTTGCTTTCTGATTGCAGACCCAGCTTGGCCTAGCCATGGTTCTGAAAACTGAGCTGTGCTGCGTGGCTGGGAATGCTCAGCACTTCTGGAAGGCTGGGCCTTGTAAATGCAGGCAGCTTAACAGCTGAAACCAGCATACCAAAAATATGCCCATTTTCATTGTGTCAAACTAAATATGCAGACTAACTTTGGATAAAATGGAAAAGGCAACACCAGGAAAGACAAATGTACAATAAACAGTTTAGGACATAATTACAGCAATAGAACAGGATTTCAAGTCTAAACCAGTTGGGAGCTTAAGTGGGGAGAACAGCAAAGGGGAAAGGAAAATCCTTGCTATTCTTTTTTACTCCATCTCTTCTAAGAGGGGCCAATTTGCTCTTCAGGTTTTTCACTTTCCTCAGTCATGTTTTCATCTAACAAATCCAAGAGCATGGGGCATCTGTCTGCTTTTGCACAACACAGTCATCAACCAGTCCAGAGGTTTATCCATTCATCCCAGTGGATGGCTCCTACTGAGATTTTTACCTCTCCCATATGCTATTTTGAGTAAAATCCTTGAGCTTTCATACAGCAGTAGAAATTACTCATGACAGTGGTTCGGATGACTGGCTGATTCAGACTCTATTGGTGTAAAAATTAACATTAATTTATTTTTGTGTCTTCTTTTACCTCCACCCTTTACACAGCTGTCCCTCTGTGTTTTGGAACAGGTTTTCTGTGACGCCAGTCGTGTCGTACAAGCCGCGGACGTGCTGGACTGGGAAGACAAGGATGCTGCAGAGACACTGGTTGACAACGTGGTCCATTCCAGGATCATCAACCCTTTACGCCTCTTTGTTAAGCCATCTCCAGTACTGAAACACGGCCAGGTGTCCTACTCGGACAGCATAGAAAACTTTTGGGATTGGTTGTCCAACATCACGGAGGTTCAGGAGTCTCTGGCACGAACTAAACGCAGACCTATAGTAAAAACTGGGAAGTTCAAGAAAATGTTTGGATGGGGCGACTTCCACTCTAACATCAAAACTGTTAAGCTCAACCTCCTGATCACGGGGAAAATCGTCGATCATGGCAATGGGACCTTCAGTGTTTATTTCCGACATAACTCCACAGGTCTGGGGAATGTTTCTGTCAGCCTGGTGCCACCTTCCAAGGTGGTCGAGTTCGAACCATCTCCACAGTCCACGCTGGAGACCAAGGAGTCCAAGTCCTTCAACTGCCGAATCGAGTACGAGAAAACAGACCGCGCTAAAAAAACTGCCTTGTGCAATTTTGACCCTTCAAAGATCTGCTACCAAGAGCAGACTCAAAGCCATGTCTCCTGGTTGTGTTCCAAACCCTTTAAAGTCATCTGCATTTACATCGCTTTCTACAGCGTAGATTACAAACTGGTGCAGAAGGTCTGTCCTGACTACAACTACCACAGCGAGACGCCCTACCTGTCCTCCGGCTGACCCGGCCCTGGGGCACGGTGGAGTCGGCATCAGTCATGAAAATGAGCATTTCCATTAACCTTTTGGAGAAGAATATGTTTTCCTATCAGGTTAAAAGCTGTAGCTGTGTTCGTGCTGTATCGTAACTAATCAAACTGTTTATGTAACAAATTGTTTTCATTTGAGGCCGTCGCATTTCAGCTCTCTCATCTTTCATAAGGGAACTGCCAGGCAGGCACGTGACAAAAATCAAAGAAAATTATGTCTGTAATGAACACTGACCTTGAAAATCACTTTTTTAAATGACTTCATGGCAGAGAGGTTGTCTCTTACTTGAAGTGGACAGCACTTACCAGGATCCTACTTCTCACTGGGAACTTTAGGTGACAGTATAAAGAACAAATGATGAAGCAGCCTCAAAGCTGCTCATATTCAAAGTCCTGATTTCATAAAGAATGTTACACAGAGGGCTCAAGTAGTCAAGTCCAAATACTAAGAGGAAGTGCTAATTCTAGGGGGAAAAAAGGAAAGGAATCCGCATTTTTATGAGTTGTAGTAGCTATAGGTGTTCATTGAAGTGAAGAGTGAGTAGTTCTTCCTTCAGACTTCCTACCCATGGATATGCAATGATGTAATTAGACCTCGATGAGCTTTACTTTATTAGACCCCACAGGTGTGCACGTGTGGTGTACATGCCTTCCTTCCGTGCTCACCACTGGTTTTCACTCTTCTCACACATTCACAAACACACACCAGTGTTAGTTTTACAGCAATAGACAATATATAAGTACCTTGGAAAAAGATAATCTCTGTTTAAGTCAACCTGTTCTAGTGGAAGGCGTGCCTGCCCATGGCAGGGGGTTGGAGTGAGGTGACCTTTAAGGTCCCTTCCAACCCAAACCGTTCTGTGATTCTGTGCAGTCTGAGAACTGTAACAGGGGCTGACTTCCAGGCAAAGGAAGCAATTATTTTGCTATCGAGCCTCTGAGCATTGTATTGCAAAAAGGAAAACACATCAGGCGCAAGGACAACGCCTGAACAACAGTTCTGCTTCTTGGCACCAGTTGTTCCCTTAGCACTGTACACCTTAAGCCAAAACATCAGCCATGACAAAGAGAGAGAACAACAAAAATCTATGCACCTTCACCTCATAAAGCAGGTTTCAAACTATTGATATAAATATTCAGCCAGGCTTTCCCCTAGTGCAGAACCAGCTCCCTCCAGTGCAGTTAGAGCAAGGGAGACTCCAGCAGTGGTTTTGCTTCACCAGGTCAGGCGTTGTCCCAATGCAGTCAGGAGCACTTGGCTCTGGCCATGCAGCTCCCAGCATCATCTGCTGTGCTTTCACTGAGTATTGATCTGCTGCTGCTGCCCATTTGCTCTCCTGGCCCTTTGTGACAGTTCCATGTCACAGCTCCTGTGGAAGGAGCTAACTGAGGAAGCACTTTTCATTGCCTCCAGTCAGACTCGCAGGGTTCAGGAAGTTACACACAGCTTAAATAAAGCCTATTAAAATACTCTGGGTGATGTGCACACAGACAAGTGACTATGGCAGCTCAGAAGGACTCACTCATGAGATTAATTCTGATTTCCTTGGTAAAGACTCACACAAAAAAATTACTCTGTTAAAAATATACGAGTAACTGGGTGATTTGTTTTTCTCTTTAGGTGACAAATTTAAATGTGTGGTTTAGTTTGATCAATAATCTCAGTGTTTTGCTTCATCCTATTTCATACAGAGTCTCTCCTGGTCTATAATGATGTTTTTTACTTCGCCTATTCCTGTCAATTCCTACAAGTTGGTCTACTTTGTATTCTGTATAGCGTGTCCCTGCTCCAGCTGTACATGAGCTTGGATTTATTGCTACGAGTTCAGTGGTCGGTGCTTTTGTAACTTAGCTGTAAGCCATGATTTTATTGCCATGTATTTTTACTCAGCACTGTAGGCAATTAAAAGAAAACCCTACATGCTATTTATTGTAGAGTAAGTGGAAACCATGTATGTATATACACTTAAATATGTGTACATATACAGAACATATGTGTACATGTATTTGTATGTAAATAAAGAGAGTTTATTAAATCTGGCACTTGCTTGTGGCCTGTTGGGTTTTTGGTTTTAAATGTTGCATATATAAAGACACAAAGTAAAACTGAGGCATAGCAACACCGAACATTTTTCCCCAGCTGGAACTTGTTTTTCTAGGAGATACTTAGAGATGTGCTATAGTGAACTGTGTACAAGCCCAGGCAGGGTAGGTTCAGCAGCATTCCACGATATTTGAGAAATGAAGCACGTGTTTTGATGAAGACAATCGCTAACTGTTTAATAATTGCACAAGGTACATTAGAAGTGAAGGGGTCAGTTTAAATTAGACAACACTCCCAAGCAGGAACACGCTGGGAGGGAGGGCAGCTCGCTGCTGGTTCAGCCCTTGCTCAGTTTCTCACCAAAACAGGAGCTGGATCCTCCTCCTCCTCCCCGGACATCCCCTGGCTGCAGCACAGCCGCCTCCCAGGCTGAGCTTTCCAGGCCTCAGGAAGACAAACGAGGGGAGAGAAACTTGCACCACCAGCCCCGGCACAAGGAGGCAGCCTGGCAGCTGCCTTAGGACACAGGAGGGAGCTGTCATACCAAACTCCATCACACCCAAAAAGTCACCACCACACTTTTTCCAGTCACAATACTTTACAAATCAGCTTAAAAGCAGTACTGGTTGGGGTTTTTTTTCCCCCAGATCATTTTTGAAAACATCTCTGCAAAAACAATCTTATTGCAGTCAGAATCTGATTAAGAAGAAATTATTTACACCCAGCAGGGTAAGCAAAATACAATCCAGTGATGACAGACTTGATTAGGTCAAATGTCACACTGCCAATGTAAACAAAACTAAATGTGATTTCATTTCACACAGAACAGGATGTAATTTAAAAAACATTTTCCTGTGTAACAGGTGACTATTTCAGACAAGTTTCAAATCTCAATGATGGTTACTATTATGGCTCTTATTCAAAGGATTTTAAAACAAAAACTTGGAGGGTTAAGAGCCATTTTAAAAACGTGTCTCAAATGGGCGATGGTGACTTGTGATCACAGCAACTTAATCTAGAAGCTTTTAATATACAGCCTTTATTTAATCCAAATCTCAGCAGGACAGTTGTGCACGTGGGGAGCACATGGCAGTGCCCAGGCCCTCACAAGGAGCAGCTGTGTCGTGCCAGGGGCCAGCAAGGCAGAGAACAGCAGAGAGCTGAGCAATGTGTGCTGTGAGCTCCCTGGGGTTGCACATTTTCATTTTAGGGTGAATTTGCTAAGTAGTGTCGAATGAGCAAACTCCTGAATGATCCCAATGCAACAGGAAAAACTCTCACAGCAGCTAAGCAAGGGTGTTCCATGCAAATCAGCATCCTGTGCTGCTTTTCTTTTTAAATTGTAATCCAAGGACATTAGAATTTGCTATTTGTTTTATGCTCTGTTGACCAGCGTAATCTGGATAATGTTTTATTTATAGTATAATAATGATTCGTCATTAGCCCTGCCTCTATTCAAATTTGCACAGTCGAAAAGACAATAACAAGCTGCACTACACTAAGTAGCTCAATGAAACACACATCAATCAAGGAGATTTTTAGCTGTAGGGTGTCTCCTTTGAAACACTTGACTCTGCCATTCCCATCTCTCCCTCGCGAGCACCTCTTGCACACGTCCATCAGAAGCAGCGTCCTTGTTTCAGAACCAGCAAATGGAGTGGCTTCACAGGAGGAGCTGAATTGTCATGACACTTCCCCCTTTGTGTCACCGCTCGGGGGTGCAAAACCTGTTCAGGTCTGCAACCAGGAGTGACGGGAGCTGGACAGAGTCTGCAGGGCACGGCCAAGGCTGCTGCCACCACGCACCTGGCACAGCTCTCCAGCCCAAAATACCGGGGAGTTGTCAGCCAGAAGCAAGCCCAGAGTTGTTGGTACTCTCAAGCAAGAACCCCAGCCATCTCAGTTGAATTTTAAATGAAAAAAAAAAAAAAAAAATCGCACAAACAAAAAAGCTTTTTCTACAGATATAATTCAGTCTCCAACTCAGCACTAATCCAGCAGCAGCTGCAGCCCAATTAAAAAGCAATCACAGTCATGGGAAAAAAAAAAAAAAAAAGAAGAAAGAATTCTACCTGCATAAACAGTGGAAGGACTCTCAAATAAATTCCAAGAGAAATATCAGCACCTTCCTATTCAACGGTAATGGAACAGCCAACCAGGTAAAACCTCTTGCACTGCTCTCTACTTTTGTCCTCAAGTCAGAACAGAGGAAAAAAAATGTCACTGCTCAGGGACTTTCTAATGTATTTTCTTCATTTTATGGAAAATGCACACCGAGATCAGCTCCGCTGGTCAGAGCACGGTGCTGCCAACACCGAGGTGGTGGGGTCAACCCCCACGTGGGCCATTCACTTAGGAGCGGGACTCAGGGATCCTTCTGGGTCCCTTCCAACCCACAACAAGCTGTGGTTCTAGGATTCCTCACCCAGACATGAGAGGCTGCGTTACACTGAGGGTCCAGGGGCGATGAGCATTCCCCTGGGTAAGCCAAAAGCTCAACCACCTTTCCTAGCTACCAGGAAAGGAGTGCTGTGGGGAGCAGAGAGCTGGCACACGGGGGGACCGTGGTCTCTTGCTTGCCAGGAGGCCAGACTGAGAGCTGCCACCCCGAGAGGGCCATGGAGCAGGGCACAGGGCACCACAGGACACGGCCTGACAGCAGCAGCCGAGCACAGCCACGATGGAGGAGCCACTGTGCAACACCTGGAACACCTTAAACCCCACTGCTCATCTCACCCCTCTCATACTCACCATCCTCAGCAGACAAGACAGCTTTACTGCCAGCCTGATCCCAGACCAGCACCTCCCATTCCATCCTCATCCTGCTCATCTGCCCTTGGCAGCCCTCCATTTCAGCCCCCTCAGATGCAAATCCCATTTCGTTGTTCTCTTGCCTCATTCCCAGACAGTACGTGGCTCTTTCATCATTACTGCAGTCAATTAAGCCTTGGCTACCTTATCTTAACAGCTTCAAATGAGCTGGTGATCTTCCTGAAAGGTGACGCATTATAATTGGTTCCAAATTGGCAGGAAAGAGAACACTGAAATATGAGACTTGGAGGTTATTTGAATTAGCCCTGAAGTTAAAAATGGAAAAAAAAAAAAAAAGCAAAAACACCTAAAGCTATCAGGATGTTTGCTTTGAACTTCTAGTCAGTGTTACTTCCCAGGAAACAACAGTTGGCATCTTTTGTGCCAGAGATCCTGCTTGGAGCAATCTGGTCTAGTGGAAGGTGTCTGCCCATGGCAGGAAGTTGGAACCAAAGGATCTTGAAGGTCCCTTCCCGCCCAAACCATTCCGTGATTGGAGTGATAAACACCTAAACAGCCATGAGAGAAACATCCCAATGATCAGGTTTCAGATGGGTGGGCAGTAATTTCACCCTTTTCCGTCCGCATTTCAAAAGCCCCTGGTGAAATGCAACTCACCCCGAGCTCTTCTAGAGGATGACAAAGGTATCTCTTTAAAAAATCAGTTCAGGTTTTCAAAACACGTCAAGCTCATTTAACTTGAACACGAGAACATGTTCTGGCTTAGCAGGAGAGCTGCTCTGAGGGGAGCTGTCAGTCTCTCCTCAGGCAGTAGTACTTACTCCTTCAAAGAGGTGGTGGAAGAGTGTCTGAAGCAGGCGATGCTGAGCAGACAGGCACTGCTAACCTGGGAGCACAGAGTATTTAACACAGATTTCTGAGCAGGTAAACGAAGGGATTAAAAACTATTTCAAGTTGCCATATTGAAGATGATAAGCAAGTCAATTTATTATATAGTACTTAGAGCTACTTAATTCCAATCCACTTCTCATGTCAGATGTATTTAACTGAGGCGTTTCTGACTTCAATCACAGAAGATTTGGATTAGCCAAAGCACCCGGGGAAAACAAGATGCCTGCCCACCCCAGCTTCTTGGAGGCAATGCCACACAGGGAGATTGATCTGTCCCCAGGGAATAACCTCTCTCTTCCACTTCCATCACTTGGTTCTAGAGTAAAAATACAACAAATACCAGGCCTACAGTCTGTTGTCACAGCCAAGCACAACCTGACTGCTCCAAGCAAAAACAGCACCACAGAGGAATGGTGTGCAAGGTCCTCGAGGTCAGCCAAGCTCACCGGTGTGTCCAGACATTATGGGATGCTTATATTTGGCAAGAAGAGTGGAGGGAGAAAACTATTTTGATTCACCACCCCAGCTATCTTTAAAACAAGCACAGCCCCTTATTTAAAATACGAGTATTGAATTGTGTTGCCAGAGGCAGATTAATTGCAGCTTCCAGGAAAAAACTCTGAGCTTATTTTACACTGACTTTATTCCCACTTGAATTCAGTTCCTTATGCTACACCAACTCATTTGAATTTTTTGAATTGGTTTTGCATAGTATCATTTACTGATGTACTATCTTTAATTACATAACACACACACACTCTCCAACTGCATTATTAATGAAAGTGTTTTTAATTAAATGGCTCTCAGCATATATTCAGTCATTAATTTCACACACTCAGGATGTGGAGAGATTCTATTCTGATGGTCTGGGAAGCTCTGTACTTTAGATGGGGGACACTTGCAAAGTGATAGTTTTGGAGAGAAGCTGAAATCATTATGAGCTCTGAATTACCTTCTCAGCAGCTGGTGCTGCAGTTCTGCTCTACTGGGTATTATCTGTTCTTCAGCTCAAGTGCTCCTTTAGCTCTGCCACGCTTCACCACCGGCAATGTTAAAATGCCTCTCACTGGATTCACGTCTCTTCCAGGGTGAATAATACCAGAGTTACCATTTAGGAACAATTCACACTTAGACAACGGCACTAAGGCTGCACCCACTGCAATAAAAAGCTTTGCACCCTCCTCCCTAATTATGGTCGCCCACCTGCCTCCACTCTTAAACCTTTCAGTGCTCTCAGAAGTGACAAAGAACATCCTTGCTCCTGGGATTGGGATTTTCAGGCCATCCACCACGTGGAGGCACAGACACACAGCAGCAGCTCACGCAGTCACTGCTGCGAGCATCCTTAATGCTCACCTGCTGCAAAGGTTGCCCGTTATGGCCAAGAGGCACAAGAACAGCATTATTTTACCTTTTTTTTGCAAACTAGCACAAATTTACCATTGCTTCCCTCAGAGACGGCAGGCAGACCTCTTTTCCAGTCCAGCTTGGGAAAGAAGGCCCACCAAGGCAGGCCTGTACAGGCTTTTACCTTCCCCAAAGTCTGCAGAAAGGATTAATTTTCATCTCAGTTTATGCTTGCTATTTATTGATGAAAAACAAATTCATTTTAAAATAAGAGGAAGTTCTAGGACAGTATTTTCCAGGAAGACTTTGGAATTCTTGGAATTAATTGTTTTCTTTTTCTGGAAGAGCTCAAAGGGACTTGAGAGGAACAAGACTGCACACTATAGTACCTGTTTCACCCACGAATTATGTGGTAAGTTTATCCATCCTCCCCAAAGGTAGCTGCATGTAAAACTGTATTTGGGCAGGACTGCTCCTGGGACTCATCATCTAGTTAGGCTCGAGTCTAGACTGTCCTTCCTTAAAATAAGTCCTCTAATTTCTTGGCCTTAAAAGCCTTTTCCTCAGTGCTAATGCAGAGGAGGGGAGCAGCTCTAGCTCATTCCCTTCTCCCCAAGGCAGAACATCCTGGATCACATCTCACCTACTGGTCCCCCTCAGCCTCCTGCTGTCAGGCTCCCACTTTGGACTCCTCTCTCTGCTGTGCTGCCCCACAGCTCTGTCCTCCCTGAGCTCAAGGCTGGCCCTCCCAGCTCAGCTCCTTCAGAATAAAAAGGGGTGAACACAAAAAACTTTAATAAAGATCTACTCTTGTCAAAAAGATACCAAACAAGCACCTCCAGTGCATTTACAACCGATTTTTGAGGAATGACTAATATTTTTATATGACAAGATTAATGATAATGTATGCCCACATCCCCAGCACTTCGTGTCTACATAAAACATTGTGCCATAATGAAGATAATTGAAAGTATGACTTCCATCAATATTTAATTAGCATTTGGTGCTAACTCATTATTTCGGTACAATTAACTTGACATCTTGCTGCATGGCCTGCACAGATTTCCTTCTAGAGGGTTGTTTTATTGGTGGGACATAAGTAACATAAGACATGTGCACCTTCCCCAGGGATTCTAGGGGACTGTGAAATATGGAGAATGTGACTGACATTTTAATCTACTGCAGGATATTAAAGCATATTAAAGCTCAGAAGATGCACGTGTATTTGGCTAATGCATTTTTGCAATAAGAGAAATACTCTACTAAACCAACATTTTCAGAAAACAAATTGTACCATCGTCACCCCAGGCTCTTCCATGTGTTTTTGATCAAATCTCTTTACCAGGACACACACGTCAGCACACAGGTCTGGGCCAGGACCAAAGAAGGATCCTGTTCCCTTCCAAATTATTTCTGCAAGTCTTCCCAAGAGCAGTGAGAGTGGCTCTGCCACCACCCACTCAGGAACAGGTTACTGAGCACAGCACTCACACCAGAATCTATTTCTTATTGTCATTTCCCTTCACCTACGCCCAGCAGCTGCCACCCAGGAGAGTGGGACAGAGTAAATTCTGCAAGGTGCAAATGGGAAAGAACTCTTGGCTTACAATGTGAAAGGGGCACCAAGTCCTTCCAGCCCAAACTCACTGGAAATAAAAGCACTCATCACCCTCTGCTTATCAATTCTTTGATGGATCCTCTGTTTCAAACATTTGACAGAGACACAAAAGAAAAAAAAAAATCACAACGTAAGCAAACTGGAAGTGCCCCATCCTTCTCTGGCTGTTGAACTGCTGGTTCCTAGTGCCCTGCTGGAGAGCACTGGTGTGGACAACCCAGGTTCCCTCCTTCGCTTCACCCCTTTCACTGTTGCAGCCAGCTTTTGACCAGCACACACAGGGCTCTCACCTGCGGGCAGGTGGGCAGCGGTGCCCCAGCTCCGCCCAGCCAGCCACACCCTTTGCTCCCCGGCCAGGCAGCTCCTCCGGGCACAGCTTTGCCCTCCCAGATGTTTAAACCCCGTGCATCTGCAGGAATAGGAGCCAATTCTCACAAAGCGTAACCCTACGAGAAGCAAGTAAAGATGACAAAACTATGACAGCACTATTGATGGTGCTGTAGTAAGAATCTCTACATACAGCTAAAATAAGCTTATTTTTATTACTGGTGCTGTCCCAGTGGCACTGAACATTGCTGAGCCAGCCCTAGGTGTTACTCTTGCTTTTAAAGAATGAAGAAAAATATTCCTGCCAGGAAGAACTTCTTTCCATCTTTGTAATTCATGTGAAAACACAAACAAGGTTTATTGTTAAAGACAATCTCAGTGCAATACCACCTTTCTCTACATATTTTTATCCAGAGAAATCAGGAACAAATGTTTAGTTTGCTCTCCGCAAACAAGAAACGAGGAAAGATTATGAATTCTGTTGACGGCACTGACTTAAATACAACTGTTCATAGTATGACTATGACCAAGAGTGCAGATATGATTATTTATTACACAAAATGAGCCCCACTTCAAAGTGCTCTTAGGTTTAAAGGACCAGATTTTTTTTAATAATCAGGTGTTCAGGATGCTGCTCCACATGGTATAAAACTTTTATGTCCTCTTAACATAAATTCATAAAATACCTGCACTTTTTACCTCTCTGTTTCTTCTTCCAGCTGCCCAGAATATCACCTTATTGGGAAACTGCAGCCTCCTGCTAAGTGTGTACCTTGGTTACCAAACCAACACATCCTGAACACCCACACTCTTTTTTCAGGACAATTCTTCCATAAAGCCAGTTTTTATGTTCTGCTTAAGTACTTCAATTACAATTTGTACAGAATATTCACAGGTTAACTTAACCAGGGCACACTGCCCCACTACACACCACATACTTAACTGAGTGGCAAGATAGCTAGAATGAAGCATTTATTGGTTAAAAAAAAAAAAAAGTAGTTTAAACTGCAAACACTCCATTTCTTTGATAATGTATATCTAAAGAAGGATGTCTAGAGCTACACAGTAAGATGCTGATTTCAGACATAGACCCTGCCACTCTTGCAAACTCCCAGAGCTGGGGCAGGTTTTGATTTTTGTTTTGTTTTGTTTTGAATGAGTCAAACATTGGATACCTGCAGAGCAGCATGGAAAGCTTGAGCTCCTATGCAGACACAAACCTGTGGCTTTGAAAATCTCATGCTACTGATTTGAAACACAGAATTAATAAGCTGATATATTTGGATAAACCGCTCCATATGCACGTCAGGAGTAGAACAAAACTTAATGGTAACACATAAAGGAGGCACAAAGAGACTCTAAAAATAAGATAAAATAGCAGATGCCCTCCAGGATTTACCCAGTTTTGCCAAATTGCAGATGTAAATGTTTTCCAAAGCTGATGCAGACTCCAGGATGAGTTGAGATCCTGACAGTAACTTCTAACCCTACATTCCCTACCTATCCACTAAAGAGTAGCTGAGAAAACACCTCTATGGGAAAGATTGAAGACCTGGGTTCTGCCCACATTATTTATATGGAAAGAGCATATTAAATTCCCTAATGCATCCACTATATTCTCCCTGTTCAACTGGAAATACAAAACTGAAAATCTGAAAAACTCCCAACGCCTCCAAAAAAAAGTAACAGACAAACCTGCCTCACCCACATACACAAATCTGTATTTTTTTAGAAACACTGGAGATTGAATATGCAAATTATAAGAATGTATTAATTATCATTAATCATTCCTTCACAAAGACTAGAACTAATTGGAGAAATAATTTGAGGAAATTGAAGTACATGACAGAAAGCATTAAGATGCATTAAGTTTCAGTTCTCTGGTCTGTCAGCTTGTCAGAAGTAGATGCCTGCTATTCCAGCACTACTGGTAAAATATTGCACATTTTCCTAAACTAGTGCACAATTTAACCCCTTTTATAGTTTGTTCTGAGATTAACTACATCTGACACCACACATTTTTTGCTAAAAGGCACTGTCACAAGGAAATTTGCATCTCCATTTCTTTAAATCAGGAAAACTCAACTTGCTGAAATTTCACCAGAAAGCATTTGCAGGTTCACTAGTTATTTTGCATTTATTTATATTGAGAGGTGCCAGCACATGTTCAAAAAACCCACCTGAACAGATGAACAGCAAGGCATTTGAAGAAAAACATCCACAAACCGCTCCATGCCAGAAAAGCCAATAAATATGCAAATATTTTATGTCCCTCTACTTGTGGCCCTGGAATAACCCTCCCCAGCTGAGTTGGTACAAACTCTTCTGACCCAGCACAGCAACCCCCAGTGCTGCTGTAAGGGAGGGATGAAGGCTTGGTGGTGTAAGAACTCCCTCCTGCCTGTGTCTGACAAGAATAGCCCATCTGCAAGACGTGACAGGGACAAGATGCACCATTTAATAGACTCTTTTTTCACCATTTGCAAACATATGGCGTGGGCTTCACAGAGAGCACCACAGCTCTTAGTCTGGGGATGGCACAACTACTGGAGCAAGATTAAGGTAAACATTTGAGCTGCACACTTCAGCAGCAAGTTGGTGGTTTGTTTTAAAATTTCAAAACTTGAAAAACACAGCTGGGTTAGAAAATTGTGTACATAATACATAAAATCAATTTCAAAGCTTACAGAAAGTCACCAACTTAAAAATGGAAAATATAAATAGTTTATGTGGCGATTAAGGCTAGAATAGGCCAGCCTGCAGTTAGAGCTTCTGTGTTTTAAGATTTCACCCTATTAGAATGTTTTTGCATATGCTTCAAAATTTACCTTTTTTAACTGAAACAGCTCAGTCAACTGTGCAGGGAGAAACGTGGGAAGTCAGAAACTGGAACTGCTTAAGATGCAGCACCCGTTGCCTTCACGCTCATCAGCAGCGCCGAGCCTGACACGGTGCAATTTATTTTCTGCATGACTATCACTGCCAAGGCATGAAACATGCATAAGTTGGGCAAAGCAGAGATTTCCACTCATTATACACCTACCCTTGATTGAAACACGGTACCTGCACGAAAATACTGTTGTGCTCCAAACCCTGCTAAGCAAGCAAAGCAAAAATGTTGGTGTCAGGTAACGTTTTCAAAGAGGTCCAGGCTGCTCCCGGCTTGACAGGATGATCATCTCCAGCTACTGCTGCAGCTCTGAGGCTCCTTCAGAACACTTTAACCGAGAGCTCGAAACACTCTTGGAACTTTCTCCATGCGCCAAGGCCAAGCAAACTCCGCAGAGTTATTTTTCCCCTCCCGAGTCTCAAATCACAAGCTCGTTTCTGTTATTTATACTTGACTCATGAGAAGCCCAATTTTACACTTAAGAGAACCAACTTCACATACTGTTTAAAAAATAACTTACTTGACACCCCCTGGAATGCCATCCCAAAGCACTCAAGAATTCTCCCACAGCTGAGCCTGGGCTGGTTTTTTACTTCCTAGATGCAGTGCTTGTAATGGAAAAAGCAAGTCCTTGGCATCACACATCTGAAATGCTTCACTCAACTCCTGTGCTTGTATTTTTCCTGGTTTTGTCTGAGAGTACAAAGAAGGAATCTTCAAA
Organism: Atrichornis clamosus; assembly: GCA_013400975.1. Lineage (NCBI taxonomy): Eukaryota > Metazoa > Chordata > Aves > Passeriformes > Menuridae > Atrichornis > Atrichornis clamosus. The sequence continues at coordinate 80,920 of WBMZ01002350.1, forward strand.
ATTGACAACAAAACCCATGTTCTTCTAGCAGAAAATTGCCAAGAAGTTTGCAGAAAAACAAACGGTTCAAAACTACTCTAAGTGGCAATTAACAGCATTTCCTCTGTTATCACATTATCACAATGTTAAGTGCAAAGTTATTTGTGTATAATGGGAGCAGCTGGAGCTTTAATCTAATTTACTGAATAAACATGGCAAGTAAAATTTGTAGTGGAATGGGTATGTTGTAACTTGAACAGTAATTGTAACTGAAGTCATCTAAAACATAGAAAACCATTAATACTTTAAGTTTGGAGAAGTGGCACAAAAAACAAGTTTAATTTCTCACCTGACTGCCCAGGCTGCACTCTGAAACACTTCAACATCAAACCATCCCCTCAGTGTATGGCAGGATGGACAATTCTGTATGGCAGGATATGGGTTTTACTCTATCGGCCTTTGTTACCAACTGAGATTCAATATTTGAGCTTTCCCCTTTTAAAGAAAAAGGCATACACTAGACTGGACTGACACTAAAGTATTTTTAACAATATTCATCTAAAAGGGGGAAAAGCTTTATGTGCTCAGTGTCCACACAAAACATTGGAATTCATTATAGAAAGAAAACAGGTGCTCTTTATAATCAATGCTCATTGAACCCATTTTGCTGAAAAACGAAGAAAATGTTTGTATGATGGCAGGATAAACAACTTGGAAGAAAATTACTTCAGAAAGACCAAGGATAAAAATGTAGCCTTCTAAAAAGAAGAAATAATGAAGTTCCATATTCTTTTACCTGGAATTTGAAGCTCAGATCAACATCTGGATTGCATAAATAATTGTGATTACCACTCGGAGTGGTAAGGAGTCCTCTTTACCTCAGAGGTTACTGAAGCTGCCCGTGAGGGTGTGAGTTACAACACTGTTGACATAAACCCCACGAGGAACTTTAGATCACTGTGGAGTCAATTAAGAGATGCATGTTTTAAGCAAACCTGGAGAATTTTGCACATACCCACACACAAACCATTTATGAAATAACTCACCTTGACATCACTGTTTCCTGGAGTTCAGCGTGCCCCAAGTCAAATTCCCAGAGCAGCCTATCAACAGTCCTGCATATCACAGCAGCGTTTGTAACCATATCAAACCCCCCAGCTCCCTGTGCAGACTACTCTTCCATACCCCTCCTCCTGTAACAAATGCCAGCTGCATTCCTGCTGGATGTGCTCATTGTCAGCCGGCACTCTCTGACAGGACAAAGGATGACCGTTTTGGATGGTAGGTGGGAAAAGAAAGCAGATCTCTTCAAACCCACCAAGCCCATCTTCACTACCACAGCACCAACTCTTCTTCCTACCAAGCACCAGCCTGAGTGTCTGTGAAAGGGCAGCCACTTCTCAGGCAAGCAAGTTAAGCTGTTCAGAGCTCTGAGATATCTGAAAGTGTCACAATGGAGGAACAACCAAGTTAATGGAGATCAGAGCAAGGCTGCAAGATGATCCTCCCCACAGAGGTTTCCAAAAGCACAGCAGTATATTTTACACTAGACTGACAGTGCTGGTAAAAAATACCTTGCTCAAAGCAAAGGCAGCCTTTGGGAACAAATACACAGCTACAGACAACAAATAAAAGACAAGCACATTCTGTATTAAGTAACAACTTTATTGTAACTTGATGTGCTGAAACGCAAAAATATTTTCAGCAACAAGGTACAAAAAGTATTTCACCATTAACATCAGCTGATAAAAAAAGGCTGGATGGTTTGACACAACTGTTTACATATCTTATTTCTCTTTATCATTTCCACCCCAAAACAGGTCTAAGTCATTTCACTGGTTTAACTTCTAAATTAGGACTCATTGATCTTAAGCCTTCAAAAACCAGGTTACAAATACAGTGAAGTTCCTTGCAAAACACTTGAAATAGTGAATTCCCTTTACAAACATAGTCCATTTACTGTAAGCAGAAGCCAAGTTATGAGACGAAGTGTCCTGCTAGCTAAGGAGCTAAGCTCTGCACGAAGTATGCTATCAACACCAGACAAAGAGGACAGGCAACATTCCATTCGTCACTTACAGAAAAAAAAGTAAAAATCAATTAAGCTTAGGAATTTTAACCAACTGTAAAATTCAACAAAATTCAACAATATTTCAGGTAGCAATACCTCACATTTGCAATTCACTGTCTTCTATGAAACACAGTTTCAAATACTGCACATCATTTTTATTCTCCCAAGGGAAAAGTCTTGCTGTGAGGATTGAAAAGGAACGTAATCTCCACGTAGGTCTTCTACTGATCTCTGTGCAAAGGTGAATTTTATACTGAACACTCAATGTTTAGAAAAACATCAGAATTAGAGTAACTTTGTGTCCATGATTATCACGTTTTGACATACACTTACCTTGTAACAGCAAATATTATCACAATTTCACAAAAATATACCATTACTGAACTTGTATCTGTAATACTTATTCCACTTGTTTGTGTAGTTTTTACCTTGGTGAAACTGAATTTAGGAAGCAAGAATCAACATGCAACAGAGGTCAAATGGGTAACTTGTAACTTTTCAATTGTGTACTGAAGAGCATTCTTCTTCACCTTTAAAAATATGTTTTACAAAGACCTTGCATCCTGTTAGATCTTCCCTTCATTGCAACAGTTTCCTAAAAAGGCACAATGTGTTCATACTTCTGCATGCAGTAAATGGACTAGGAAATAAGGATTATTTATTGAAGCAACTTCCACCCAAAGCATCTCCTTAGGAGAGGTCTGGATGGAAAAAAAAGAAAAAAAAATATATATATAATACATTAACAGCATTTTAACAGCAAATTGAGTCCTTAATTTTAGAAAGTCATCCTTGACGACAAACACCGCACAGTCACACACGCACACACACGGGACACATGCAGGGTTCTCCCCAGAAAAGCACGGAAGCGGTGGCTCACATCTATCCCAGAGAGTAGTGTTGGCAAGCCGAGACGCGGCACCTTCATACGGCAGACTCCTACCCTGCGGGGAAAACCAAGGAGAAACCCCCAGGATTTCAGCCGGGAAAACCTGACCGTTGATTATTATTTAGATGGTTTTCGATCTGCTGCACTTCGAACTGAGGCTTTGAAGGGCAAGTTCTTGAGATGTGGGGAATGAAACCGAGCTACTGAAGCCAAAGGAGAAGGCTGTAATTAGCAGCTGTCCCGTTCCAGTGAGAACACTGCATGTAGGTAATTAAAGAGGTGAATAATTAGTGCACTCACTTAAGAATACAGCAAGTGTTTTAGCTTTTTCTCAAGATGTGACAAAAGTTGAAAACACAAATAAATAAGGTCAGATCTAAACAGATCGATGGGCGTGGGGCTCTCTCCTCTTAGCGTAACACACGGTTCACACTGCCTGACTTGAGCAAGGGACACTCTACGATGGAGTTGATATCACAGCACAGTGTCTGACATTTTTTGGTACAAAGTGTGCTATTAGACTTTTTAAAAAAAAAAATTCTAGAAATCCTTTAGCTTTCCATCTGATTACTGTGTGTTGTGACTTTAGAGCAGGCTGACCTGGGCAATCATTACAGCATTAAATATTCAAGTCACTTTGCACGTGAGAGCTGCAGGTTTTACAGTGATGAGGATGAGGAGCTGTAGTCCCAACACATGACACAGTGCAGCAAAAACATCATGATTCTGGAATAATCACCTTCACATCCTATTGTGGAGAATGCTTATGAGACCTTATTTAGATAAATATTTTAAAACTGATAAATCTCTGTAAATATATAATTTGATGCCTTATGTATGATTACAATTTCTGATTTTACACTTTTAGCCATCATAAAGATTTAGTTAGACGGTAAGAAGAAAATGCATGTTTAGGGGTTTTAGTCTTCAAAACTGGACTGGGCATTTTTTTCCAATTTACCTTTGCTAGTGGTTCTAGTCTTTCTTCTAAAAATTTCATTCAGAGCAATTCAGATGAATCTCAATGAAATGAGGATGGAGAAACAATCTGAAATTCTTCCTCTCTCCTCCCTGCACAACTTTTTTTAATAGGCAAATTCAAACCCTTATGCAAAGAGGTTTATAAATTAGGTGAGATCTCCTCCCATTCCCCACTGCAAAACCCAAGTCTTCCCTCCCCCCAAAAAAGAAATACAGCATATTATCACTATTACAGTAAACTCACTGCAATAACTCAGGGAACATTTAGAGTGTGCACTACTGCAGACTTTTCCTCCCAATTGTAAACAAAGCTATCAAACACTGAGGATGTTGATATTAAAGCTAAGGTTCATATAATAAAGGACTGGCCCATGACAAGCAGTTTACAAATGTTTCATCCTTTTCACATTATGCAGAATTTCAATACCATCCACAATGCTAGTACAATAACTGAAATGCAAGACTGAGCAAGTCTCTGCTTGCAAATACCATCTGACATTTCAGGGAAATACTCCTCGGTGTGCACACGGCCTCCCTGGGTGTTAATGGAGGCTGTGCACGTACGTCAAGATGGGAAAAAATCCCCTCAAAGTTTTTTTACCATTCACATGCCTTTTTCAAATAAGCGAAAATATTCTGTTACTTAAATATGAAAGCTCGCAATAGCCACCTTCAATTGAGTCTTAAAAAGACATGCCTTTCTCTTCTAACAAAACTAAATCCCATGTGGCTGTGGGCATATTAAAATGTATCTAAAAAGTTAAGCCACAATTACCTGTACCTCATCAATTCATCAAAAGCAAAATATATATGTACCACACAACATACAAAAGTTACACATTAAAAGTGCATATTCAGAATCCATTTGGCCCATTTCCTCAATTTACATTTGGTCATTCTATGCATCCTTTACTTGCCTATGCAACCATACACGTGGGATATATTTATTCCATATACAACACTATTCCTTTTCACATTGAACTCATTACCTCTCGTTCAGTCCTGCATTAAATGTAAACTAATGATGGACCGTAAAGAAACACAAGCAAGAGGTTTATTCTGTGTTTCTTTTCACCGCCTGGACAGCTTTGACACACACACAATAAGCATTACAAACTGTAATGAAAATACATTTTTGGGCCAAACCATTGCATATTTGCCCCCACAATGAAAAATAAATTATGTTCAAAGCAGTATATTGCCATAAATAGCCTGTAGGCATTCGCTGAAGGTAAACAGGCCCTCCCTATATTTAGCACTTGCCTAGGGTACACGATGTGCCTCTGGTCCAAGTGCTTTTAATGAGAGGCCAGTCAAAACCTTCCAGTTAGCACAGGACCAAACTATAATCTTTTTTTTTTTTTTCTTCTGAAAATAATGGAAGATCCCTTTCAAAAATTAATCTTCAGTTATCAACTTTACTGCATTATGGAGCTAGTGCAATCCTGCAGAGCCTAGTCAAAAAGACAAGGCACATTAAAAAATAATAATAAAAAAATCAAGATACATTAGACTATATGGACTAGAGAGTCATTGAAGATAATTTAAGGCCTTTCAGTGAATTAATCAGTCTAATTTAAAGCTGAGGATTAAACCATAAATTATCCATCTGAAAAGCAAACAATAGGCTTTTTCAGCTTCTGTTCTGTGGACAAGGATAACAAAAACTCTTGTTATGGTTTGTGAAAACACCTCTGGACAAGGAGGAGTAGAGTCAGTCCAGTTTCTCTAGAGTTCATGGAAGATTTCAGGACTGTTTTAGCCGTTTGCGTGGAATGCCAAACTGTGGACACTGTGCAGACGCCAGAGCACGAAAGGCCTCGGCTACTAAGTGAGGGTGGGAGTGGATCATGGACTTCCAGCCTGCTGTTTCCATTATGTCTGTTGCTTGGCTGAAAACAGAAGCAGTAAGAACAGTCACACAATTTTACAAACCAAAGGCACGGCGGAGAGGAGCAGGCAAGGCAGAACTGTGGCAGAAGGGCAGACAAACATTGCAGAACAACAGACTGTGGATGCCACAGGGATGCCAGGGGAAAGAAGCAGCAAACTGCAACTTGGGCACATGAATGTAATCAGATGTAGGGCAAAAGGTGCTTGTTCTGCTCTACTCAGTACCAGCAAGATCTCAGCTAGAGAACTGCATCCAATACAGGGCACTGGGTTAGAGTAACTACCCTGAAATTCCTCAGGAAAAACAATAAAATAAAGAGGAAAACTAGAAGAAAATGAGGTCTGGTGCAGAGACAAAAAGCAAGGGAAGACATGATAATCTCATTACATAAAAGGGCATGCTCAATTTGGGGAGAGAGAAGGATGACAAGATGAATCAGCTGAAACTGCAGCAAAGAATGATGTAGCTCATCTCCTAGAAAGAGCCATGAAGGCAGATTAGCTGGCTGGCTCCAGACCCCTTCCCTGGGAGCCTGCAGTCTCTGTACCAGTGGAGCATACTTGACAATATTCACTCTTTGTTCCGTGCAGATGGCGGGCTACATTCAAAACGGCTTTCAGTGGCCACTGTTGATTTTTAACTAACACAAAAGCAACAACAAATTTCAGAGAGTATCACACTGACATCCAGGAAATTAAAAACTATGCATTTACTCAATGTATGTATTTACTTTTTTGTGAAATAATACAGAAAAAAGGCAAAAAATTCACTTTGCACATGAGGAATTGGTTGGGATGCATGCCACACTGACACAGGATAAATTTGCAGTTTGAAAATAGTATGCATTAATCCCAAGTTTCCATTGGTCTGAGTTTTCAAAAGCCTTTCACGAGCACCCTCACTCTGTTTCAGCAACACTATGAAGGATAAAAGTTAGCAGCTGACTTCTACACCAGATGATCTCTAAAACACCTTTGGCAAATTTCTAATGCAAGCCTTTAATTTTCTGCTGCAAGTCAGTAAAGGTAAGGGCCTTGAGAAACAATACCAAAGTTCAGACTCCCTGCTGCCCAGTCAGTATATTAAGCCAGGCTCTCTCGTATTATTTCCCTGATTTACTGTAGATGTTTTAGCTGAAGCAAAGATGGCCAGCATGTTAATTAGCAAAACATTCAAAACAGAAGTCAGCTCAGGAACTTCCAAATCACTTGGGAAGGAATACAGCAACTAGTTTATACAGTTATGATTCTGACTTATCTCTATTACTGGTATTTTACTGTTTACCTTTTACCACCCACTTCTTTTCCGTATGCTCAATCATTAGGCCTCTGAAGCCTTTTCTTATTTAGAGGAGAAACAGTAATTTAAACTAACTGGTACAACACACCTTTAACTTCTCTGGAGATTCTGATGGTAAGAAATAAGTGCTCCACTGCCCTTTTACTGTTTGAGCCTACCCCCAGCTGATCTGAAGCTGACTGTCCTCTGCTCTGTGATTCACTTGAGCTGCTGCTGCCAGCAGTGCCAGAGCCTGAGCCACACAGTCTCAACCTTTTTTCCAGGGTAGGCAGGAGCCCTCAGAGTCAGCCAGATCAGAGGGACCTGACTGACGAGTTGTGTGGCCTCCAGAGCACTTGTGCTGGCATGTGGGAAGGTGCACAAACACGTCCCCAAAGGCAAAAGGAGAAACTGCCCTGCTTTCTTTGGAAATACTGCAGGCTCAGGCAACACTGTAGGCTCAGACTGACCTAAGCAAGTCTCGAAACCACACTGGGGTTATCCCTCCTCCAGGCACAAACCTGGTTACTCAAGAGAATGGGTTTTTTTAATGAAGGCTGCTTCCACCATCTCACAGCACTATGCCCCTGGGAGAGGGAATGAAAACCAGCTGTCGTTAGGATCTCACACTGGAGGGCAGTTAACATTCCCTATTATTTAAAGGGGAAGTCACAATCATAACTGGGGTAGCATCTGCTGAATCCTACTTTACTTACAGTCAGTGACAGGCCTCAGTAGTGTGGAAATGAAGCAACAGTTCTTAAGATCTGCAGTCTACTTAGCAGTGTTTGTACAGAACATCGTGGGGCAGGGAAACTTACTTGCTATTCCAGTTTTTCCCATCTTTACACCCAAGTTGTCTAAGAACACTGCACCTGCAAGAGAGAATTGAGTTAATATTGAAAAGGCACACAAAGCATAAACACAAATGTATTTTTGAGTCTCTTAAGTATTACTTGCCTGTTAATAAAGTCTATTGCTTGTGCTTTTAGCTGTTCAGCGCTGTGCAAATCTGCGAGGATAAGAATGTCAGCAACGTTTTCCACCGAGAGGCTGCTACAGAGAGCTTCCTCACACATCACCTTCAGCCGTTCCAGTGCATACTGGTGGAAGAGAAAGACTGCACTAATCATTCTTCAAACTCATTCTTTCTGTCCTCACCTCTACAGCTAAGACAGTGCCAGCCATGAAAACGCCTGGTGCCTGCCAAGCTTAACATCAAACCGCTTCCAAACAGGTTCAAAGCACTGAAGGGTCCCCAAATGTGACACACACTAATAAAAGACTTTCCTGACAGAAATTTTATTGAAACAACAAAAATAACTCATCCAGAAGTTTTCATTTCCCTTCAGTTTGGTAGGGGAGGAGGAGCAAGGAACAGACATGGGCTCTTCACCAAAATCAGCACTGAACAGGTTCACATCTCAAAGTGAGGAGCCAGAAATGATACAATGGAGTTTCATCAAGCTACATTGCTTGAAACAAAGTTGTTCTAAGTTTAGCCTCAACTCATCTCTGAATTTCTTGATTTCTCTCATACCTTTGACACAGTCTGCCAGAAATTTGGTATAAAGTAACACATTCCCGTATTACATTTTGCATGAATAAACTGTGCTTCTTTTTTGAAGGATGTCACAGTCTGAACAGGTTTCATTTTATTTTTTCTGGTATTGCAGACAAACATGTAACTGTACCTTATAATAATCTCTACATTTATCAATTATGCCCTAAATCAAGGCCAGCATAAAATAACTTAATTGCTTAGCTGCTCTAAGTCCCTTCAACTAAAAAACCACAGTAGAAAAAGTATTTCACAGAGCAACAATTTAAAGAGTAGACAAGATCCCAACACAGAAGAGATGAAAGATTAGAACTATTGTATTTATAGGGAAGACAAAATGATGAATGTTCTAAAGTAGCAGTACTTTAGAGAGCACAGTTAATTCAAGAACTTGTACAAATCTTGAAGAACACAAAGATCTACTATACATTTTATTCAAAATCCAAATTTCTAAATCATATTAATGGTCTCCAATTTCAAGAAAAATTTGATAATAAATATCTGAAACATTTCTGTTCAAAAATTATTTATCAGGCTTCTACTGCTAAAAGAAATCTATTCTTTCCCATCTTCATTTCTGATGAGATCTGCTTCTCATGTTTAAAAAAATCAAAATATATATCATTCTGAAAAGAAATTTTTTTTAACTTTTTTTTTTTTTAGATTAAGTTTCCACAAGCAAACATCAGGTTTGAGAACTTCAGAGTCAATTACTTACTTTGTCTGCAGCTGCCAACAAATTGTCAGCCATTTTTTCAAGATTTGGTGCTTTTCCTGTGTAAATGAATCTCATCATTTCTTTAAAAACTTCAGGGTCTACATCATTTATTTCTACACGATTCTGGTAAAAAAGAAGAATCAATAAAAGCCTTTGGAATTTAGCTACAATTTTAAAGTGAATATCAAATATAATTCACATGCATGCTACAAGGTTTCATTTACCATCCACCATATAAAATCCATACAAATTTCAGTTAACATTCAACAATGTTAAGCAGAAAGCAATCAAAAAAGCTCTTCAAAGTTAGACAGATAGCAATTGGAAAGCTTCAGCAATAAAAAGTAATTGAAACTTTTTTCCTAGAAATGCTAAGTCTGGAGTCTATCGCACAGACTGCACATAAAATTCAAACTACAGTTTCAGGAGTATTTAACAATGCTTCTGAGTTTCCAACCCAACAGCAATGTGTTTGGAATATCACAAGTCAAAGCAGCAAACAGAACAAATTGAACCATTCTTGGCTCAACTTAAACTGAGTCAACACAGCCTCGGTTTTGTTCTGAGAATCCAAAAAGCAAACAAAGCAGCACATCCAACTGACACCACGCAGCTGAAGACCAGCCTAACACAAGAGTGGCATTGCATGCTTGACCCAATCCTATAATAGTACCCCCTATAACCAACTAATGAAGTAGGAAATTATGTCCAAGATGTAGAAGCAAGCACCAGACTTTTGAATGGAGCACAAAATTCTCAGGCACGGGAGACGCACATGTTCTGGTTTCCCATCAGTATTTAGGACTAGGGCTGCACTGAAGATTTACTGCTAACCTGAAGGTAAAGCTCTGGCATGGCACATTACTCAAGCTGTGACATGCCTGGATTTCTTTCAGGCCAGAAACAGCAATAAAATGCTCCCAATATTCCAGTTCCATCTGTGAAAGTTTCCAAACTGGAGAAGGGTTGGGAAGCAAACTGCGATGTTTGTGACACTCAGCTCTACCACAGCACCGCATTCACCTGAAGTATTTGTGCACACAAGTGGCATCTTGCAGCTTTCAAGACCAAAGGGTGATTGTCTATCATAACCATTGCCTTTTCATGGATTCTGCCTGTAACCAACCCATTTTTGATATTCTTCTTCAAGAAAGACACAAACAGCTCCTCGCTGTGGGAGACATCGAGTGCGTAATAGCAGGAGCAGAGCTCTGCTGATTAAGTAACTACTCATCCAAAACACTCACACAGGTCAAGTACCTGCAGAAGCTGTGAATGAAAAGAAGTGCTCCACTGCCTCAGGGCTTAATTCGAGTCATAATTCATCTCTTGTTTCTTGGCTACCATAAAAAACACTTTAATACTCTATAGGAAAACCTTAGTCAAGTCAATCAATCAGTCGATGTGAAGATAAAAACTAAGGCAAAAAGGGGCAGAGATTACCAGGTCAATTACACCTGTAGCTAATGTTTAAAAACATTATCTAGGGCACATACAAGTACCTGAACAAAACCAAATCCTCCAGCACCTCTCTGCTCCTTCTACACAAACTCCCTCAGAACGCACCAGGAGAGCGTTCAGGAGTTGTCCCTCCTGCCCTGATGCACCACCACAGAGCCCTCATCTTCCTTAATCTGCACCACCTCAAGTCTTCTGCAACGTTTTCCTTTTTCACAAGGTACAAATATTTATATGCAACATTTTCAGTACAGCTTACCTTTTTGCTTTCCTCCATTTCATGTTCAAACATTGCATTAAAAACTGGAGATCGTGCTGCATCAAGAGAAGTAAATATTAAACATAATCAAATTTTAAACTTTTAGCAATTTAAATTACAAAATAGTAGCAATACAAAAGTAGAAAGTACCTGCAAGGACAGATTTATGAGCTTTGAATTCTTGTCCTCCTACATAAAAACTGCAATCTGTAAATCTTGTTGTTTCCCAGAGATTCCCTAAATCTTCTGCTAGTCGACATTCAGGTACCTTCAAAGTGTTTGTATTAGACTGTCCTGATATATTTACTGAGTCTTGGACCACGCTTACCTAACAGAAAATCACAGCAAGACAACTCCTTCATAACTGAATGCCAACAACAATTAAATCACAGTACCTATTGCTAGAATTCCAACAATTCCAAAGCAAAGCAAAAAACAGTGATGTTTCTGGCATTAGGCCAGAACCATAAGCCAGTGCTTTACAGTTTACCTTTCAGTAATATAAAACAAATAGGGCTTTACTTAGAGACTCTAATATTGTGTACTTATCCAACCAAAACAAAAAGAAAGAGCACAATACCACATGCCACCTGACAGAAATACCAAAGTAAGTAACAGATACGGTTCTTGGAATACCAGTGGGAACAAAATAAAAGTTAAAGCTATTTCAGAGTTAAATTAACAGTTCAACATTTCACACATCTAAGTAAAATACATACAATATAAAATTCTATACAGATTATCAGGATCACAAGGTCACAGAAAAGTTTTATAAGAATAACCCATAGAAAATTTTAATAATAAGATATCCCTTGTTATAATGACAGTAAGTTCATACTTAACCTTCAATGTGATAATGCAAACTAAGTGCAAATAACAGCTCCTTCATTATTTCATTTTACTTTGTCCAGATGAGGCAGGAACCACAAGTAATTTGTTTTCCAAACAAGATTAAAAGCCCTTATCTCCAAATATAAGATGCAGTAGGTAACTTCAATAATGAAATGGATGCTCCCAGGATGTACAGAACTAGTTAAGAAAACTGTGAAATATGTGCATTTGGAGTGAGTATACTGCCATTATTCCCCATGTTTAAGTCCTTCATATAAGAAGTAAACATGACAGCAGCACTCCTTGCTGCTTTTTCAGTTATCTTTACATACTAAGCCCTTTTAATCAGTATGTTGGAAAAACAGAAGAGCTAAGCAGGTTTGGCTTCTCTTGTCAGAGAGCACAGACCTGAGAATAAAACCTACAAGCCATCCTACAAGATCATGATGACTCCATCTCCCAAATATAGAAAATAAGGAATATATGTTAAGAGAAGATGCTGATACTGCTAGGGTCAGGGCTTTGGTTGATTTCCAGAGGCACAGCATCTGGAATAAATCTGGCATAAAGCAAAAACAGCACAGCTAAGCTTCAGAGAAAGTTGGAGCACTGCAAACCAAACTCCAGCCTAGAAGAGGAGGAGGATGATCCAATTATGACAGCAGCTTTGGGATTTGAATCATTGCCTAATTCCCTGGATCATCTCATACCCCTTGTGAATACAAGAAATTCCTTTATATTCTTCCACCTTTTAAAGGAAAAAAAGAAGAAACCCAAAGCACTGAAAAATTTCCCTTTCACAGTAAGATTATATTGTACATTTCTAACACACAAAAAAAATCTGTAGAGCTATTTCACAGTTTTCATACACACAGTGCTTTCAGGAGACATACACACACACACACAAAGGAAGTTTTAGCTTAGCCAAGCTCATCTTCCGCCAGAGTTCTGCTTTTCCAGAGCCTTGACTCAAAGTTCATGATCCCAGTTGTCCACACAGCATGCTCTTATTAGTTACAGACAGCACCTAGGGAAAGCCATCTACACACTCTTTATGTGCACTTGAACTGATCTCTGACCTGCCAAACTTCTCTTTTAGAATGGTTTCTAATACCTATCGACAGCTGTGCAACACAGCAATTTGCTATGGCTCATGTTTTTGAGATATAACCCAAGCAAAGTTTTAATTCAAGTCTCCCCCATCCGAGTGGGCTGGCATATATTGTCTTTTTTAAGATTCTAAATACTTATAAAAATACTAAAAAAGGCTTACAGGGGTCTGATATTTCATATCTCACTTGTCCAGTTGGCTTGCTTAACATCAAGATCTGGTTTTTTTATAAATTACTTAAAGCAAAGAAATCCAATCAAGCTAATCTCATATAACTATTGAAAATAGTCAACCTAACAAGTTCTTGTTGACTTAAACGAGTTCTGTGTGATGACAGGTAACAAGGATAACACCTACAATTTTCCTGATTTTGAATCTGTGGTGATCTAATAGTAAGGATGATTTAAGTGATTCCCTACACTACTCTCTCAGCCTAAGCCAGGTAAGAGATCTACGAAAGCACTCATAAGGAACATCCCTGCAAAGATACTATTCCATGAGCAAATGAAACATTCGCAAGCCTTCAGTACTTTCAGATTATATAGAAAGGGAGAATTGAGTGAAACAGAGATAAATTTGCTTAGAAAAACCAAAACTGAGGTTGTGTTTAATCCCTGGGTCACTTGTCGGTGACAGCACCAGACTTTACAAAGTATTTAACTTAACAACCCTTCAGGTTCCAATCCAAGGGCACATCAGTTGATCATCAAGAAACTCTGGCAACACAGAATGTATATCTTTGCTGCCAAAGACGACCAAATAATCTTCCTGCAACCCAAGAGGAAGAAGAACCAACCAACAGTCAGTAATCAGTGACCTTTACTAAATACCTGCTGCATCTGACAAGTTTCATCAGTTAGAGACTTAAGAAGGGGTAAGTCAGTTTTCCAACTAGGAAACAAGTAGGAAGGCAAACACAGGAATTAAAATTTAACAGTTATTTTAACATGCTCACTGTGAACAACTAAATGTTTTACTCCCACATTTATAATCAGTGTAGGTCCAGCACTTCACAAAAGCCACTCACATTAAAACATCAAGAAATTTTGTAGAGAAACACAGTTATAATTCAATGATTAGCATCAAACAGCATTTCTCTCTGCAAAATTCAATATTTCTTCTACTTACATTTTTTTAAACAAACCTTATCTCTAAAATTAGAGAATGATCTATTCCAAAACCAAATGCTACTTTTAAGAGCTGTTCATTTACATCAAAGTGTTCATTAAGAGGACAACTTAAACTGAGAAAATACTCAAAAGTATCTTTCCAGAACCATAAAACACTTGTTATATCTGCTTTTATCACCCAAATAATTGTATTCATAACAAATTTATCATGCAGCTAATTTAACTTGTCTAAGTGAAAATAAGATGCACTATATTTGCAATATCTAGTCTCAAGGGCCACATTTCAATTATTCTTCCTACCCAGCATAATGACATATAATTAAATTGTAATCTTGCCAAGACAATTTTACACATTTCCTGTAAATACACAGATCAAAGCAAACTTATTAGCAGTTAGAGCATCTATCATCCTCCTAAGTCACTAATCACTTTATGGCAGCCCAGATAACCAGCCAATGTATATTCAACGTACACTCCACTTACACTGCGGCTTTTTCCAGTTTCCATTTTTAATACTGAATAAGCTTTTTACTGAATTTTAATATGAAAATTTAGGTTACCAACATAAGTGATATTATAGCAGTGACCCATAATACACCAGGAAGTTAAATTCATATCACAGCTCTCAATGTTAGTTTTCAGGATAGAGCACACCTTCTACAGGATACTTGCATTTGTTCAAAAAACAAAATGTAACAATTAGTACTAAAATACAGTGTTTAATTTAACGAAAAGACCTGATCATTGGTTAATAGGGTATTACAGGAATACAGATTCTGACAATTAGTCAGGTTTTCTTTTATAAAGTGAACCAGTATGCAAACATTTCCTTCTGCTTATCCAGTGAAAAAACAATCCTCTAATCTCAAACAAAACTTCAAATAAAAGCGACCTCAGTAAACCAGCATTTCTGTAGACAGCACGTATTTTGCATGAATAATTCTACAGTTGATTCTGACATAACCGTGGCAGATTCATGGAGAAGTCCAACAGTTTACAAGTGATCAAGTCAACATTCTACACTTCAGAATACAAGCATCAAAACAAGAACAAAATGCAATGCAGACAAAGCAAATGTGTATTTTAGCAAGCTTATACTTTTCAGAAGACAATTTTAGAGCACATTACTGTTTAAATCAACATAAATCTCTAATTAGAATAGAAAACATTTTATTTAAAAGTTTACCACTTAAAAATCTATACCCACCTCACAAAATAATGTAAGCTTGTCATCTGGTAGAAGACCATTAGCTTCATCTAGTAAAAAATCTCTTCTGATAAATTTCTTAAAACCCCAGTCCTTGCCTTGCACAAAACGATACGCTCTTTGGCTTTCTGATGGGAACCAAACAGAGCAAATTAAAGGAAAATATTAACAAATAACAACACCTAATTCTACATCAAGTGTTAATTAAAAAAATTCAATCAATTTCACACATTCGGATCGTGTGTCACATTTCTGGAAATCCCACAACTGATTAAAAACCTTTTGAATATTTTAATAGTGTTATTTTATAAAATACTTGACAGAACTTAGTGGAGCACAATTTGCAAGTCAAACCATATCATGTCCTTAGATCTCACAGGTACCATCCAGCACAAGGAGTTTTTCAGTGAATGTTTAAGAAGTCAGAGTGTCAAACAGGAAGCACCACTACAATGAATTTGTCACTACAAACCCATCCTGACAACACTCTGCAGTTGTCATAACAATCTGTTTTGACTTCTTCCTGAAATGAAAAATCTTCTTTCACAGGTTGAAATTAGTTTGAAATACAGGAAAAGCATTAAAATAGCAAAACAGAAATAAAAGCTTTCAAGCAGTAAACTACCTTTTGGTCATAAAAAGGTATTAATTATATTTAGCTTTTGGCCCTAGTTATGAGATGATTTTTTTTTTAAAATCCATCAGATTTCCTACAGCCACTCAACCTTCTTTTTTCCAGTTCTAATGTTCACAGCCAAAAAGGAATTCCCACAATCACCTCAGTGCAAACACATGTAAATTCAGTAATATCACATATTTTACATGGCTGGTTCACTGAAAAGTGGCCACTTGTTCCCCAAATTAAACCACAGGAAAGAGCACCATATACTTTAACGTGGAACTAAAATGTGGGAAAGAGGTTATTTGGGAGTGGCTTTGAGAATATAAGTAGAATAAAGAACATTCTGAATTATATTTAGAAAGACTGTTCAAAATGAAGAGAGCAAGAATATTTCTGAAATAAGACCAGAGGGGAGAGTGGGGAAGGATCTCATGAAGAGTTCTCTGAGATAGAACTTTCCTTTCATTCCAAAAAAGCTGGGCAAGAAACACATCATCTCATTTGCTGTATGGAGAAATGCTTTAGCCTTACAGAGAGCAATTTAGAAGTTTAAGTCAGAAGTTTGCAATAAAAGCAAAGTATTTTTCCTGAAAGAATCTGTTAAAATATCATTCCTTCTGCAGAAAATAAAGCCATCAGCAAGGTCAGACTTCTCTACACTACTGAACCTGGCAGCATCACTGGAACACACTGGACCATGTACCACAGAAAACACACGTGTCACACTTTGTCCTCACCACCAAGAGCTGGAAAAATGATATTCAGAACAGTTCTTCACTAGGATTGTATCAACCAAAATATACTGTACAGATTTTGACTGTATTTTCAGAATAAAGTGAAGAACCACTCAGGAACTGACACTGCAGGAGCTGTGATGTCTCTAACCCTGCCACCTTATCACACTCCTCTATCAACAACCCCTGACCCATGCAGAGCACAGAGGGAAACACACTTACTGAGTGTGGGCTTTGAGGACTACAGGAAAAACACACAACACTGTTCCCATTTTTAAATCTGTATACCGAGAAAGAAAAATCACATTTAAAAAATAGATTGTATAGTTTTTTTGGCATCTCGATGAGAGTTTTCACATTTTTACCAACTTTTAACCTCATTCAATTGAATGAAAAAAAAATTCAGAAAATCATATTCCAAAAGGGTTGAAAAATTTCTTCTCTACATTCAACCCAATTCTTTAGTCTGCAGACTTAGATTTCACTGTTAACCCCCTGAAATCAAGTGATCAGTAGCATTTTAAGTATACAAAACAACAAAAAGCAGCATATATTTTTCTTCTAGGAAAGTTAAAAGGCTAGTTTGCTATGTGTTGCGTACACAGCTTCATCCCTTGAAGCAGCAGCCGATGCATGAATTATCAATTTACAAGGGACATTGGAAGTGGGGCATCATTTTACTGTATCAGTAAATACACAGCATCTCCAGAAGCAGATGGCAAATGGCTGGAGAGTCCAAGAAATAAGACTTCTGTTGGTAACTGCCCAAAGTGAAAAGACATTTGTAATTCCTGTGGTGCCAAATACAGCACAGAAACTGATGACACACCTACTCATAGGATTTTTAGCATTGCAGTGGATGATGAACCAGCAGAGAGCTTATGGGTCAGGATTTGGGAGTCTGCTACAGACCTCCTGGTCAGGAACAAACAGGGCACTGGAGACTGGGGTCCCGGTGGACAACAAAAGAACAAGAACCCACAATGAACCCCTCAGGCAAAAAACAGGGCCAGCAGCACCTGGTTAAATACTAAAAAGGTTGCCCAGATACACTATGGAGTCTGAATCCTTGGAAGATTTCAAAGCACAACAGGTCCCAAGCAAACTGCTTCAGCTGACCCTGTGGATTTACCTTAGAGATTACAAGTGGGCCTGGTTACTTAAGGAGAAATAGAATCCCCCATACCCAGAATTTGGGATATAAGCACTGCAGAACTAGAGACTTTCTGTAAGACAGTCTGTATTTCCAACAGAACAGACCCTGAAACATCTCTTAAGACCTGCTGCAGGAGAAGGGAAGAAAAGTAGAGAGACTCCTCATACACAGGACTTGCAGCAGCACAAATACAGTGCAGATCAGCATTAAATTATGCATTTCCATGAGAATCCCAGCTTTCCCTAAAAGCATTTCCAATGAAGGTAGTACTGATAAGTTTGAAACTAAGAGTCTTCTATGTATTTTTCGTATCAACACAACAATTAAACCAAATCACCAGTTATTTCAAAGTCTTCTAAATTCCCTGGGTACATCGTTCAAGTTTTTAAACTGATTACAGTGCAAATCAGCTGAAATAGACCAAAACATTGTAAAGGATGTCTAAAAAACACCAGCCACACATGCTTATCCCAATTAACCATGGAAATCAAACAGTTCCACTGTAGCTACAAACAAGCAAATACACCTCTACTAACAGGAAACAAGAATAATCTGCTGGAAAAACTAAGTGACAAGAATATGGAGTGACAGCAGTTGGCAATGTGCTGTAATTTATACTGCTCCGGATAGAATTAACATAGCTCAGTTATCAGAAACATGTGAAACATGAACAGGATTTTATAATTAAGTTTCTAAAAGGATATTAAAAAAGATATTTTAAAAGTTTATCTCAATATTAAATTCTATTCTCAACTGAAAAAATTACAATGCTGATGTTCTTCAGGATGTTCTTACAAAACCACATTAATATTCCCTTACCCATTGCTTTTGTTTCTTCTCTTTTAGCATTCAGCAAGGAAAATTTGAATTTTGCTCTGACTTCACTTTTTGGACAACTGACTAAAAGCAAATACAGTGACAAGTAGTCTTTGCTTTCATCATCTAATCCCTTTGGATTCACTCTCAGGCACCTGAAAGAAATGGAGAAATTCTAATTTTTAAGTGGTACCCAGAATAAATGCAGAAATATTTTTACAAGACACAATGACACATGCTACTAAAACATAGTTTCCCTTGTGACTGCTGACACTTTGAAATGAGAACCAATCCATACCTATAGTAAAACACCAAAAAGTGTCCGAGTTTTAATATTTATTTGCAATCTTTTACAATTTTTGTGAGTAAAAAAACCCCACAATAAAACCAAAGCAGTTGCTAAAATAAAGACCTTACCACTTCATTTTGTCATTTGGCCCTGATGAAAATGTAGAACTCTTTAAAACTTCACCCATTTCTTCTCGGCAAAAACTGAAGTTATTAATGGTCCACATGTATGAAAATTTTACTACTTTAACCTGAACGAAAGATCAGAAAATGTTAGGAAAATTTAACTTACATATCAAGCATTAACTATGAGAACTAGTTAGACTGTCAGGTATAATTTTTCATTATGTCAATAACTTTAGTTTGGGGCTTTTCAACAATAATTGTGACAGTTATAGAAAATAAAGCCATTGGAATTTACAAAGATTACCTGTGTGTAACACCAGCTTTCAGCCACAGGTCCACTGGACATCTCCCCAGGAGGAGGTGGGGTGGGAACCCTTGACATTGCCACTTATTGCAGGTTTATAGTATCAAGATAGCAATCCAAATGTCAGTAATTTTCCTAAAAAAAAGTAATTAAAAAATTTTGTTCACCCTTTTAAAGTGTGGGAAATACAAAAATCCATTATTACTGTTTTTAACAAATGATGCATATGAAAATTTAAATTGAAAAGAGGACAATGGTTCTGCTGGGTGTCACACATTAACAACCACTGGTGCTCCAAACCTGCAGGCTGAACACTCCTCACACAATAATTTATAAAAATAAGCACCTATGCATCACACAACACCACTAATGACAATATTTCAACACCCTCTTTGCAAATTGCCTCTTCGACCACTCCAGTCATGTTATAACTTTCTTCAGGCTCTTCTCCCTCGATTTGCAGAGTAAGCAGAGCCTCGTGAGCACTCAGTTATTAGTATAGTGCCCGAGTTTTCCACCCAGACATAATTCAGCCCTGGAAGAACACCCAGCCACCTGGGAGTACAACAGGTTCACACAACCCTGAGATTTCTAGAGGGAGAGTCAGAAATTAAACCTGCATCTAAAGTAGTATTTTCTTCAGGCATCTTTCACAGCTGCCTTTTATCTGTAACACCAACAGACAGCTGAAGAACTGTAATCACGGTAAACCACAACCACGTGCTGGAAATCACTTTCAGTCAACTCCCGAACTCTACAGAACTTTCCAGTAACAAACAAAGCGATTTTGTTATGAATTACCACCTAACAGAGCACGACAACTTCTCCTGCCCATCAGGAATTGAGTCACTCGCCCAGATCCGTCACATCTGGCTACAGACGTGTAATTAGTCAGCCCACTTGCCTTTGGGCTGGCTAATGAACGGTGGGCCTGCCAGAGGGCAGCTCTGGGTTCCTGGCTGACTCCTTTAAGGGAGGGTTTGCTGTCAGCTGTAGACAGGGTCCTGTCAGAGGCACGGCCTCTCACTTCAGCCACTCCATCAAGTTGCTAAAAAGTGAAATGAACCCTAATCAAACCCGATGAAAGTCAATTCTTTCTGCCACGAAACACTTTCTCTTAGTACAGAAAGTTTTTTAAACACATCTTGCTATCACTTAAAAGCAACCATCCTTCTGCCACATTTGACTGCTTCACTGTATAGGTCTTCTTAGCTGTGACAGAACAGCATTCAGTAATTGTCTTACTCGAAAGATGTGACTGCACATCACTGATCATGATGGAACTCTCCAAGGATGCAGCAACACTTAGAAACAACGTTTTAGGCAAACACTGGCAAAAAGACACTGCCAGACCACGTACCATTCAGTCACGATGTGAACGAGGTTATTACTCCTACAGGAAGAATTCTGTTCTGCGAACTGCCATGATCCTCACTGGATGTTTCCCCACCTGCCTTCCTGGTAGTGCTTCTCTCTCACTCACAGTATGAAGCACCCTTCCACATTAAAGCCTGCTCACAAGGGGATTGCTCTGAATCACAGAAGTATAAAACCTTGGAAAGAAAGCTAATTCTCAGTTTTTACCAGATGAGGATGCAGATGCTATATATCATATCCCTTAACGAAACTCTACCAACAGATCTGCTATGATAGGATGGAAACAAAATATTGAATAGGTCTCCTACACGATATGGATCACTGAGACATTGAAGACTAATCAAAAATATGATTCAACTAAGTGAGTTTTCCCCAAATAAAACTTCTATTTATTTATGGCAGCATTCAGTTATTCATTAGTACTTTCCACAAACTAAAATCAAACAGCATCCCTAAATGTAAGGTAACAGAACTTGTTTGCCTCATATTTTTTTAAGCAGGAAACACATATATTGTGGATGTTTTGTTTACATAGATTTTCCTTACATGCTTATAATTGGTTTTGACTCTCTGTACAGAACCACCCTGAATAAAATTCCCGGGAAGGATACATATGAACATCCCTCTTTCATAAAGCAAATACTAACACTTACATTACCATTATTTCAAGAAGCACATCCTGCTAAGTGGTAACAATTGAATTGACTTGACACAGAACCATATCCTGAAAGGTTAGAACAGCTTACCTCAGCCTTACTGAACCTTCTTGCTGCTCTTCAATTCTACAAAGCTAAAAACAAGAAGAAATACAGCCCATTCTTTATCCTGTCATTTGCATGAGATGCACAGGACTGTCTCGTCTCTCGTTTGCACCTGAATTCTTCAGTCCATTAGATCAGTCAGCTCCTCATAACCATGAAGGAAGCAGCAGCTCTGTGCCGAATTTTCTCTGACGGGGTTTCTAAATTGAAAAAGCCTGAAAATAACTCCTGTACACGATCTTTTCAGGAAAGCATTCGGTGACCTTGGGCCAGCTACCAGTAGTTATCTGCCCACTCCTGTCTCACAGCTAAATCAGCTTGATTCACTGAGAATTTAACTCTAAGCAAAAGTAGTTACTTTCAAATATTTTCGGTCCATCTGCTGCCTTGTTTCTACCCAGGGCAGAGGCTACTTCCCCCTGCTGCATGGCCTTTATTTATTTCAGGTTCTGAAGGAAGGCCTGAGTTTACCTAAGTACACTTCTGAGGTCCTTCTGAATAGCTTCAGCTTTCTGTAGTTTCCCCATTTACAGCCCTAGAACCAGACAACTGCTTTGCATGACCTCCTGACATCTCTTGAGGAGCAGATTTGCACCTCACTTTTTTTTGCATGGATTTACTATGCCAATCAAATTTTTAGGTTGATAAAATTGGGAGAACTCAGTAACTTTAAATACTTGATATTATTCCGGGAGTCTGTGTTCAGGTGCTGTCTGTATTTTTTAGTATGCCTGGGTGCACAACTTAAAAAAAAAACAAGGAACTAATCAACACAAACTGAATAATGGAGAATGAATAAACAGAGCATCTGATGCTCTGTTAAGATGTACTAAAAGACAGGGAACAGCATGGAAACGGTTTAGCAGTACTGCAGGTCTGTCCCTCACTTTACTTAATCAATTGATCAGGATTTGGGTGGGGACATGGAGTTAATTACCAAAACCACCTGGTGACAGAGAACACAAGCTTCAAAGATGCTGTCCTGAAGCACAGAGGTGTTTGGAGAAGGACTTCTGCAGTCCCCAGACTGACTCCCAGACCGAGTGGCCACCAATGGTCACCAGGGCAAAGTGGACCCTGCACAGGCAGCCTGAAGGTGAGAACAGAGATGCAACTACACACTCACCCTTTGTTCCACTCTGCTCTGCGCAGGGAGGAGGCTAAATACTACTTTGAAGAAATTGTTTATGAATCATTGATTAGCCACTGTCATCAGCTCTGACAAAATGGTTTTTTAAGTACCAACCCCTCATCACAGCCTATTAGACCAAATGGTTGGGAACAGAGAGAGCTGCAGTTCACAAAACCAGTCGGAGAAGGACTGGGCGGAATTAAATCAGCGAAGGGCAGGAAGACAGGTCTGCTATCTGCAGGGTGAAACAACTTAGAGGGACAATTTTCATGCTAGAACCTGCATTTATTTCTCTGCAGGTTATCATGAACAAAGCAGCAGAAATGATGGAACATTATCAGGCAAAAGCTCCAGGAGGTTTCAGGTAATGCTGTACCTGTCTGGACAAGGCTCAACAAACCAGTCAGTGTGGCCATTCTGCCAGGCAGAAACATCTGACCATCAGGGCAAACATGCATGGGGAACAGTAAAACAAGCTTTAATGGATGAGGGCGAAAGAAGTTTCTGGTTTTCAAAAGGAAAATAAGATGTAATTTTAAAGGGTGTCAAGTTCCTTTGTTTGGGGTTTTTTTTTAATGACATGATATACAGAATGTTGTGCAGCAGTCAGTGCTGATTTTACTCTGAGAGTTTGTTGTTTGTTGGCTTATGAAAAGAAAGAAAGAAGAAAAGTTCAAAGGTTCTTTGCTTGTACTTCCAGACCCCAACATGATGGGCTTATCACTTCTTTTACTGGTCCATTAAGGCTTCACCTGGTAATTGCTCTGCAAATAGACCAGATTCTGCTAAACCAGGATCTTCATGGAGCTGAGTACTACTCAGAGAACAACAGTGAGCAAGTAGGCAGAGAGAACATGAAAAAGAGGAGATTTCTCAAAGCACATTTTATTTAGGAATTAACTGAAGTTCCCTCCTAGTCAAACAAGTACTTGTGCTAAACTTCAAGCCATCTGAAGCTGATTATTGTTAATTAATTACCTGAACATACAGTGTAAAGAAAGCATGGGCTACCTTCCATATAACATATTTACACTGAGTTTCATCAAAAGCTGTATCGGCTCTCCATTTTCCTAACTTTTAAGAAGTGTTCTTAAGATTCAAAGCTACTTCATACATCAATAACATGACTTTCAAAATATTACCTTGTTTCCCCTCTCTGAAATTGCGTATTTATCAACATCATTCTAAACAAAGTTACTTTTCAACTTCTCAGAGCTAGACAAGAACACATTCCCAGTCTCTTACATCTTGTGTTGGAATTATCTCAACTTTTTCACTGAGAAAGTGACTAGCTCATTAAGAAAGCACCACATACACATGAACATCCAAAGAAGAATTTTCTACGCCCCCAACAGTAAATGCTTCATAAACCTATTTGAAGAACTGCCCTGTTAAGAGGGTGTTGGGCCACCTCCCACATTAAGAGCAGCTCATAACAACCAGATCCCAGGAGTTCTCTCCGGGCAGTCACAGGGGAGCAGGTGCACACGAGGTGTTGCACATCAACCAGTGACCACAGCAAAGGTTTATCTGGGTGTCTCAGTGAGGGACTGCAGTCAGCAAACGGCTGGTAGGAACGGCTAAACAAACTGTCTTCTGCAGGGCATCCAGCACACCCCACAAGCAAAACCCAGCCTGCCAGAACACAACCCACACACAGTTCTCCAAGCAAATCAGTGGCCCTGTCCTGCTCCCTCAAGAGCGAGAAGCAAAGCATTTTGTGAAAGTAATGACCAGATCCTGCTGAGCCTCTTCTTTCCAACATCCCTTCTTCCCAATATCCCTTCTTCCCATGGCTTGAGCCTCCAGGATCAAAGCGTTTCCATCCTGGGTCATACCAACAAACTCCACGTGCATGTACTGCATATTCCATGTGAATGGTGACAGTCTTTTCCTGAGCAGGGCTGAACATTTCAAGAAATGCAAAGCTGTTATGAATTAACTTTTTTCATCCCCTGTCTGGAAATATT
This sequence comes from Atrichornis clamosus, assembly GCA_013400975.1. Taxonomy (NCBI): domain Eukaryota; kingdom Metazoa; phylum Chordata; class Aves; order Passeriformes; family Menuridae; genus Atrichornis; species Atrichornis clamosus. The sequence continues at coordinate 105,573 of WBMZ01002350.1, forward strand.
GATATTTCATCACTGGCTAAAATAAAGATCACCTTCTGAAGTTTAACTAGCAAATAACACCCTGTTCCTCCAACTTTTTATTCCTAGTAAATACATAATTCAGAAACCAAATACAGTTTGTTAAATTTTGACAGTTTGAGGGGTTTTTTAAAAAAAAAATCTCAAGCGAGTAAGTCTTTCATTCAGTAAAATCAGTTCCCAAAAATCCTTTCAAAATAAACATGGTCTAGTTACAGAGATATTTAGTTCATTTCCTCTCATTAAATGATCACCAGTGCATATTATATAAGTAACATGTAAGTGTTATTTATATAATACCATCGGTATTTATTCTAGAGATCAGTTTTGTTTTTCAAGTTACCAGGAAGTCAAATTCTTGGGAAAAACACTGAATTGCTTTAAGGTTCACCATCTTATCACTTCTTGGGTGAGCAAGAATACCTTTATGAAAATAAAATGAAGGAAACAAACAAACCAAATCAAAATAGGTATGTCTGAAGTGGAAGGCATTCCCAAGACAAAGTTACTTTTGCACTCCCCCATCTGAAGCAATGTTCCAGTTGGCTCATGCAGTCCTAGGGTAGCATCAACTTATGAAGGCCAAACTATTTAAGAGTGAAGAAAGCCATGTCCCTTTCTCCTTATCACAGAAGGATTTGTGTAACAGCCATCCACCACCTGGGTCATGCTTATCTGGTGGCATGAAAAGCCTGTTGCTTTAAACTCTTTTTTTTCCTGTTTAAGAGTTTGTGTTATGAGCCAATTGTGCTTACATAAATTTCTAAGATTTCTACTAGTAAGGAGAAAAAAAATGAACTCTGCAAAGAATAGGATTTTTTTTTTAATTAGGAGGATCTTCACAATTGATCTTTCTGAACGAATTGCTGTTGTATTTCCTATACAGCTAACTATTAAACTAAGTTTCCTGCTGGATGATCCACAACACAATAGCAGATGTCTGAAAGGTCTATTAAGCTCAGGCAGTTTTCCAATTTGTTCAGTTATTATAATTATCTTCTCTGAAAACAGACTCAAGATATACCTAAGGAAATTTAAATACAGTGTTTAGTATTTATTGATTTTAATCCTTACCTGTCACTGCCTCATTTGAGTGAACAGAATTACTAATACTTAGACAACTGCAGTCACATATATCCACCCCATAAATTAGAATACCTATAGGTTAAGGATATACTACACATTATTTGTAGTACTTCTTAGATGAAAAATTTCTCCTTTTGGGGGCAAGAGAAGAGAACAGCAGCTGGGCTACACACAGGAAAACCCTATGACACTTGCTGAAGAGAGCCTATAACAGTTGAAAGGGTTTGAGGCTTTTTTAGAACATAATATCAAAAAATGCTTATTTAAGTATATGTTTGCTCTGGAACCACACAACAGCAACCAAGTTTACACAAACCCAAACCAGCCTGGGGGCTTAAATCAGCAGCTCTGGCAGCTCCCGTGTGCTTCACACTAAAGATCTCACCCTTGCCATCCCACAGCTCTGTGGAAGCCAGGAGACACGATCAGCACCCACACCACGAGCCAATTCATGGCCCTCTCCACACTTCTCCAGTGAGAAAAAAATACTAACATGGACTGGACCATGACAGCTGAGAAACTACACATATACCCCATCACCCCTGCCTGGGGACAGTAAACTCCAGCAGAGAGAGGGCAGGCAGCTGGGGTCAGACACATCTTAAAATAGCTGCAACTAAGGCTCCAGAATTTCAAAGCACATCCTCATGGCGGTTCCAGCAGAAAAGCCCCAGCAAGGCAAAACCCAGCACACGTGAAATGCCCAAGTTTTCAAGAGGATGGTGGTGTGTACCTATGACTGGTAACACTGAAGTCAGCAGTTCAAAATTAGCAAGAGGACACTATTAGTTATAAAAACTGCAAAGCTGAGTACATGTTATTTCCAGGCTTTTCTCTGAATTTTCTTTCCTATCCTAAGCCTTTGAAAAATAAAGTTGAATTTCACCTCAGCTGAGAGTGCTCAGCAGAGCTGTAGCTGTAACTGTCTAGTTTACATCAGCCAAGCTTACTGATAAAAATCCCTCAGCATTAGCCTTGCATTATTGTTCTGAAATATAGGAAACCCACTGTGCTCTGTATTAGATATCCCAGACCATTCCCTACAGCAGTCATCTATGCATTTCCCTGGAGAAGAAATGCAAGATTATTTCTTACAGCATTTTTCATTTTCATTGCCCAGTCTAGTTTTATGAGACCCAAAAGATGGGTATTTCCACCACGATTCCACTTGGGAAACTATTCTGTTCAAATAATCTATTGCTGTTGGGGCTTGTTTCCTGGTATGCAGCCAAAGTGATCTTTTCCCCTCCTTAGCTTCACTCCATTACTCTTATTCCAACAAATCAGTGGCATGTGAAAGTATATCAAATGGAAGACATTTTTCCCCCTAAATACTTCAGTTACACACAATCAAGAGTTCACCAAACTGAAAATGCTAATCTTGACTTTCTTCTTTGCATTTGAAACAGAAGTTTGTATTAGCCAACAGAAAGCTGACTTCAATGGTAACAAAAAGATATCTTTCTCTAGCAGATTCACAGCTAGTCTGGGGTGTTTTGGTTTGTTTTGGATTTCTTTCCTTTTAAAATTCATACGGGTTGTGCAAAGCACTGGGCTACACTCTCGGGAGACAGGAGCTTTCACTTGCTGCAAAGGAGCTGCACAGAGCAGCAGAATGTTCTCCTCATTAACCTCTGCAGACTGGCATCACCTGCAAAGCTCACCCTGAACTGGCACAACTGCCTTCAGCAGCCAAAAGCTGATACTCACAGATGTTATCAGGAGGGGGGTTGATCGTTCATTTGTTGCCCTGTTACCTCTCACGGCAAACCAGTGCACACATTTGTGCACACAGCCGCATCTAGGAAATTTTGAGAGTCACAGCTCATTTCAGGCCTGTTCTATGCTTGAGTATCAGACTTTGTGCAAAAAACAACTGACGCTTTTAAGCCAGGAAATAGAGAAAAAAAGCCCCAAACTCAATTCTGCCAGAGGACCAAACTGCATGTGATGCTGGTTTGTCCCAACAGTCTTGAAATAGAACTAATTCACAACAGCTGATCAGACACATCCTTGGAAAGACAGAGAGGTCAAGAGGTAGAGCTGAACGCTTGCTTTGCTGAATATGGAGGAGGAATCCCTAAAAGCCATCCAGACAAGCAAAACTTGACATCACAGTAGTGGAGTGCAGCTAAACTGGTTTAGACCCATAGAGGGTCTAAGAAAGAAAATCCTGAAAGTTCACAGAATCCTAGAATAGCTAGAGTTGGAAGGATGATTGTGTCTAGCTCCCAACGTAGTCCAACAGAACCTGGTTTTTCTGTATTTCAAAGACAAGTACACAACTGCTACCATTCCACTGTTTAAAAAAACATCCAGATACCGTTTTACTTATACTTCTGGATTTAAGAACCACTCCAATACAATCTAAGATCCCTTTTTCCACAACAAAGCAATTCACACCTTGGTAGTTTCCTGTAAGCTTCCCCACTTACAGCTCACGACGGAAGAAGATTTCCCAAGTAAGCAGTAATGCAAAGAGGCTGGCACAGGGCTGTCAGGGTGGCCTGGGATTTGGTTTCACCTGGGGTGCTGTCAAACAAGGCAGACCAGAGGCAGACGCAAGGGTGCTGCTCTTTGCCTCCATCCCCAGCAGACACAGCCCCGCCGCGAGCCCCCCGAGGGGCCACCTCACCACACGCAGGGCAGTGCCTGCGGTGCCGACACGGGAAGTGCCCTCCCAAAGCACAGCAACACACAGGAGGGAAAAATGAGGGAAAAATGCACCTTAGGATCAGGAAATCAAGAAGTCAGCCAACACCAAGTGACGAGGCTGTCTTTACAAGTGGCGCTGAAGCCTCTGCAGGCTCAGACACTGTAATTTATTAGTTATCCAGACTAACACTTGATGATGTTACTGCCATCTATCTTTCCCCTCACCACTCGGCGAGCAGGGTCTCACACTTGGAGAGGGTGGCACATTTCCAAACACAACTGCTATTTAAATCATTTTAAATGATGCCTGGCCTGTAAAACAATATTCAGAACCACTGACTACCAAATAAAGGTTGACTTTGCTTGATAACCTTATTAATATAATTAATCATAGCAACTAACTCAATATAAAGTTTACCACACACCAATTTTGAGTGGGTTACTGCCTATGGAAGCTTTTCTTTCACTTCTACTTATATCATGCTTTCCTTCTCTCTTCCCTCCCCGTGTGGTTTTTTTTTTAAGGGAAAAACTACACTTTAGGAGAATGCTACTGAAAAGGCCACAAGCAAGACAGGAACTCACCTAATCACAAACTTCTCATGAGAAGCAACAGTATTAATTCAAGTCTTTTGGATTTATTTACTGTGTTTTTTCCTACAGATCAACCACCTTCCCAGTGGATTTTGCAAAACTCACAAAAAATGTATTTATGCAAATTTCTTCAGTATAAGAAGTTTCAGTTTCTTATAAGCTATATCACCTATCACAACACAAGTACTATTCTGCTGCCATTTTTAATTAAAGTTTGTTTGCTATATGCATGTAAGCAAAGCAAAAAAATCTACCTTGACATATTCTGGAGAGATTAAAAAAACCCCAATGCAAAGAGATTTCATACATTCTATTCCTCTGAAACCAACATATGCCAAGTGCAGTGCCAGACCCAACAGTGAGATCACTCCCACCTGGACACTCAGTTCAGCAATGAATTACATTAACCTGCAATTACCCAAATCAGCCAAAGATTTTGCACAACTTCATCCCCAGAATAACATTTTCAGAACTAAAGTAATATGACTTTAAATAAGTTCATACAGACTCTATGCACAACTTTCTGAATGCATGAAAAAAAACACCTTAAAATAGGTACAAATCCAGATGTACACAAATAATTGCTGCAATTAACTTTGCACACAGCACAGACATGTTAGTTAATATGACTGTATTTTGTCCTTTTACAAGAACAGTTATTCAATTTGATATGAAAATATCTGTGTGCCCACTGGTACATCTAATGCTCACAAAAAAGATCTAAAATTTGATATTTTCATTATGTATTGCTCTATCCCTGAAGCTGAAGCAAACTATATTAAGCACTCATTATCTAAATTCATTACAAAACAGTTCTGGTTTTATCTTCAAGAGTTTCGATTACAAACAACTAACTCTGAAATTAATCTGTTAACAAGGAATCCATCTGCTTTAAAATTTAAGAAAAACTGCCACCAAAGAGTGCTGGTTTTGTTGCTGAGGTAATGTCTACAGATTAAGTAATTCAGAGCCCTACTGTGTTCAATGCTGCAGACAGCAAACACGTGGGTTGGACAAAGAATTTAAAGAAATTATTAGCTAACTATACTGAATCATTAGAATAATACATTAAGTACTCAAAGGAACAAATTATTTGGTTTTAGACTTTATGTCAACTTAAACCAGTGATTTTTAACTAAAATGCTGCATATTAATATCATCTGTCCTTCACAAGCTATAGCCCATGCTGATTGAGAAAACAGATTCATCAATTAGAAACTGAATACGAATAAAGCGAGCCAGGAAAATTAAAACTTTTATGAAAAGAAGCTTTCCAAAAAAAAAAGTCAACATGGAACACAGAGCTAGAAAGTAGGACACCAGAGGAGAAAGTTATACCAGCTATTCTTCAGGCCAGAGCAGTTCTGCACCTACACCTAATTTCAGTTATTCAGGAAGCAACCACTGATGCAACTACTTCAAACCCTTTTAGAGACACCCAAGTCTAATTAATCTGCTGAACATTTAATACACAAGAAAACAAATCATTTGAAAGAAATCAAGGGCAAGTCATGGCTCCCCTCATTCGCTTCATTCGTAACCCTGCTTATGAATCGATTTTGCAAAAGACTTGACCAACTGGTAAGTGAGCTCTTGGGAGGGGACAAACATTAAAGGAACAACCAGGAAGGAGGCCAAGGGAAAGCTTGGCTCCCGAGTTTCACCCAGTGATCCTTTCCACTGCACAACAATAAGAGGTTCCCACCCCACGAACTTTGGAAGTTTCCCAACTGCTGGAGACGTTTACTCCACCAGCAGCAGCACTGCCTACGCCAAGAGCTACTCTGTTGCATTCTGCCTGGCACAGGATTGCTTTTTCTTTCTATAAATCAGCCAGGTAAATTACACCGCAAATGATATTTCACCTTTGAACTACTTAAGAACTGAAGTCACAATATAGTGCAAGGAGCAAATGCCAGGCAAAGGAAGGTGCGTGAGTTGACACAGGCTGTTACAATTAAAAGTAGCACATGTAAAATTTTTCACAAAGAAAAATCAAGTGATAAACGGCTTCTGGGAGATGCAAGGCAAGGGAGATGAAGGATAAGTAATTTAATTCAGGGAATTTGGACATGTGAGCTCTGGATTATTCCATGCCAATGAGTTTCTGAATCAGCTGAAGGAGTATCTCACTTTCCACGACATTTCCCAAATGCTGTATGCAAACACTCATCACAACAACGTTGACAGATACATGCATGGTTGCAAAGTGATTTCTTGTACAACACATAAAAAACCTTGTAGCTGATAAAGAAAAATTTCAAATCAGGGTACCAAAAACACACTGGAAAGCTATTAAGCTTGGATAAAATGGAACCAACAGAGGTGAGGTTTATAGTTGAGGTTTTTTATGTTAAGCTCCTTTCAATACTGAACATATATTCCTGCCAAAATTCCACCACACAAGTTGAATAGTTAAACATTACCAAAAAAACACATTTATTCAAAACACTCTATAACATAGTTATACACACTACTTAAGAAACCCACTGAACTAAGGCAAGCGACCATCTTCTCTCAGTTAAGAACTACAACATCGAAATTACCGCTAATAAAACACCTCCACCTCTCAGAGTTGCAACAAATCTCCCCTAAGTACCAAGCACAAACTGAAGGTGAGATTTCCTAGTTCCATTTGAAGGGACAATTCCAATAGGAAGCCTTTTGATAAGAGTGGGACAAGAAGAAACAGAAAGAACGTCGTAGGAACATAAACTGGAAAGTTTCTCAAGAAATCAAAAGAACTAAAAAGTCTCTTGTGAATATGCATGCACTTTTGCAGAGGGGAAGGGTATTGTGGAATCATGGAATAGTTTGGGTTGGAAGGGAACTTGAAGACCATACAGTCCCACCCCCTGCCATGGGCAAGGACACCTTCCACTATCCCAGGTTGCTCCAAGCATCATCCAACCCGGCCCTGGACAATTCCAGGGATGGGGCATCCACAGCTTCTCTGGGCAACCGGTGCCAGTGCCAAGAGCCAAGGTCCAAGAGCCTCTTGGACAGCACAGGCATTAGACAAGCACTGAGGCAAGTGCCTCCTATTTTATCCTGGAAATGCAGGGCCCAGGACATACACGGAAAATGCATGATCTTCATGCTTTGGTCAGGAGCACAGTATTTGGAAGAGCCCAGGATTTTATGACTACAAATATCAGGTTACTGCTTTTAGGGAGTGAAACAATCTCACTTAGCCTTCCTTAGTCTTAACCAGGTTTTTGCTAAATACACAGGAAGCAGACTGCTTTTGACAAGGAGACAGAAATGCCCATAAGGAGCATACGAACCTGTCACAAAAACTGTGAGAAAAAAACCACCAAAAATATCCACTTGTCATCAACAGGAAAATATAACAAAAAAGAAAAAAAACAGGATGAGGTAGTTTTGTAATGCAAGACACATAGAAGCCTACGCCTGGGCATACTGCAGACCTGGAATCATATTTAACAGGACAAATTTCTAACTACCACCACTTCTACAAGGGCAGGACATGTAAAGAGAAAAAAATGAACAGATGTGAAGAGATTGTATATGAAAGGCTGGAAAAACAACAAATACAGACAGAAAACCTGGGAAGAATGAATGAAGAGAGAAGTTAATGAGATCTACGTGCAAGTCAACTATGCTACCTATTCCTGTCCTCAGCTACTTCTTCTCCACTCTTAACTTATGTTGATAATGACAACTGGTTTAATTCTCTCTCCTGTATTATTTATGTTTAGGCACTTTCAAAAGCACAAAAATCAACAGATAAACACAACATATGGAAAAAAGAGAGGAAAAAAAGTAGGTTTATAATACATTATTTCAATTGAACATCAAAATACTGTAACCAGCACGCACTGACAGTTGAAATCAGTGACTAGGGCCAAAAAAAAAACTTGATGGCTTTTCAAATTCATTTTATATTTGTCTATAGCATATACAAGTTTTTAATAGCAACAAGTAGCTCACAACGCCTATGCAAGTACAGAATGTAATTCTTTATTTTCACTGACAGTTTAAAAGCAGACTGCAAAGTAGCAAAGTTAAAAGTTTGGCAGAAAGCTGTTTCAAGGGAATATAACACCAAGGATATTTCTGGATATTTAAAATCTCAGATTTCCAGAAGAGAGTTAGAAGCAGTTTCTGCTCGTATACCAAAGACTGACAAGTTTGCAGCTTTATATACAAAAGGCATATTGTTTAAAAATTATTTTCCTTTTCCTGAGTAAATATCCCCTTACAGAGTGAGGGGGAAATACCATGCAGTAGAGACACACTGGAAATCCTTCACAAACATTTATGGTTGTCCTGGCCACACATCCCAGAAGGCCCAAAGTGAAGCCAGGTAAAGCACTTTCACAAGTGACAGCAACTGCTAAGAGTCCCTCTAAAGAAGGGATATTTACTTCTAGAAATAATAAAGCTTTTAGTAATAACAGAGAAAAGAACTTCTTTTTTAGCCTTTAATGGTTAAAACAAAATGCCTTGGCAGTCATACAAATGGCTCAGCTCGGAATCACTGTGGTAAAAATTCCTGTAACCATATGGGATATCCATCAAAATAATGCTTTCTGCAGAACTGATAAGAATAAGGAAGGACCCATCTTGACTCTGTCACAGATTGTTCTTCCTGGCAGGAGGTTCGAAACAGTCCTTTTCGTTCAAATATTATTTTTATAATTATTAACACCGTGAACAGAAGAATATACTCACAAAGCAAAGCTACGTTTTAAAACAGACAGTGGATTTCAGTATACTGCAGTTAAAAAAACATCGAGAACTCGTCGAGATCGCTCACGTTCTCTCCTTTGTTTTGCTGTTTTCCATCCTTTACGGTCTTTCTCACCTACTTCTGCCCTCGAACAGCCTCAGTGTGATGCAAATTTCCCCGGACTCCCGGGAATTTCAGCAGACGACATCATCAGGTGAAACCCAGCCTGAGTCAACCCCACTTCCTGAGCGCGTCTAAGATGGTGCGCGCAGCCCGGTGAATCAAGGGGAGCTTTCCTCGCACACCACTCGCCCCCTGCTACAGCGTCCCTCAAACTTTGCCGCAGCCCAAAGACGGCGACCAACCTCCCACACAGCCAGCCACCTTTTTTTTTTTCCTTTCTTACAAGACGCCAACTTCCCCAAACAAACTGCACCGGGGGATAACGAGGGCAGGGGCGGAACACAGCGCGCTGTTCCGCGGGGCGCTCCGCGGCCGTGCGGCGGGCAGCGCTCCCCCGGGGCCTGCAGCAGCCCGAGGAGGGACCGCGGGACCACCGGACCGCGCAGCGCCCACACCGCCCGCCACCGCGCACG
>WBMZ01002351.1:0-29400 GCA_013400975.1 Atrichornis clamosus
GGCGGGGCGGGGCGGGGCGGGCGAGTCTATCGCGCCGGGGCCGGGGGCGCGCGGAACGTACCAACTGAGCGCAGGGGGTTCCCAACGCCTTTCCCGCCCCTTCCCGCGGGTTTATTCCTTGTTTTGGTGAGCAACCCCCCCGGAACACCCATTTTGGGGGGATTTACGGCCGAAAGAAGCACTCCCGAGTCGGTTCGGGCTGGCGGGGGCGCTGAGGAGGCGCCTCCCCGCCCTGAGCGATGCCACGGACACGGGTGGGACCAGGAGCGAGTTTAATCCAATACGCACAAATTCCAGGTGGGATGCGAACACTGCCCTGAGTGTGCAAACAGCGGGAGTGACTCATGTCGGCGATAAACAACGCCAGAAACACGGGGGGGCCAAGGAAAGCTCAGGGCGAGAGGATGCTGAGGTGGGAGTGGTTCTCCGTGGCTGCTCACCCCATTAATTGTACCTTCTGAGGGCCGACACTGCAGGAAAACATCGCCAGACGCTGACATTTCACATACAAACCATAAAATAAATTAATTAGGAGAACTACAATTAGCACGGGTGTAGCCGCAGTGGCTTTGTCACATCCAGAAGTTTTCACATCCAGAAAAAATTGGGGGATAAAGTTAAAAAGCTGCACGGCCCAAGGCACTGAGGGCAGGGGTGGAGCCCCGGGAGCCTCCCCAGCGCTGGGTGTAACTTGCTGGGATTCCAGCAAGGAATAACATCACCTTTCCAGTTTGTAGGAAGGTTTTGTCCAAAGTCTTTGTACGTTTAGTGACTAAAATGAATGTCCTAGCTGGAGAAATGCTACGACGGCTTCGGGCTGTGACAGAGGACAACCGAGGTGCTCCCTATGGATTTATCAGGAGTCAGGATCCTCCCAAAGTTTTCCCTCTGTGCTCAGGTACCAGCGTGGAGCATCTCCCATTAACATCTTGGCTTTGTGTAGTACCTGCCAGACTTTGAAGCGTGTTGCATGTGCATGTTAAAACCAAAAACTAGCTTTGCAGCTGTGTACAAATAAAACCCCTATGTAATTACAACTCTTGAGTAAAGTCCTCAGGAAACAACGGATGATGGGATATAAGTTACAGAACATTGTGCAGCTAAATTTAAAGAGAGACTTTACATGCCTGAATAGAAAAAAAAATAAAAAAGAAATACATTTATCTGACCTATACAGAGAATAAAAAATAAGAACTCAGTCCGATAATACAATAATTTTGCTCCAATACACAGCAAACATTCCCACCCAGCCATTGTAATTATGACATTTCCAGGCAGGATCTGAACAGCGGAGGAGAAAGTACAGATTGAATTCTTCTGCATCTGCTGTCGTGGGGATCTTCACCTGCTAAAAACGCAGCAGCACCCAGGGAATTCCGTGCAGGAATTCTGAAAGGTGACTAAAAATGGGTGTCACTCAGCTGTTTTTGCTGCCAAAAGGAGCGACAACAACGGAGAACGTGTGGAAGCAGCACCGTGTCCCTCACTCCATCATGGCTCTGAACTGCTGGGTGTACTTGGACAGCTCCTCCGTTTGATCCCGGAGCTCCCTGGTGGCCTCAGCGTTGGGATATGTTAGGGCAGCGTTTTTGGTGGCCAGGGCCAGGTTCTTGAGGAGGCTGCAGAAGCGGCTGCTGCTGTGGAGGACGTCGCTCCGAGCCTCCCTCTCCTGGGTTTCCTGGCACAGGGAATCCACCAGCTTTTGTCCCACCATGATGATGAGTTTGCTGTGGGAGATGAAGATTTCGGGAGGCTGGTTGTTGTTGAGGCTGTTGGTGAACACCCCGATTGCCTTGTGCAGAGCAGCAAAACACAGCCTGCAGTGCTCTGGGAGAGGGATTTTCCTGGCAGGGTCCTGCCTGCTGGGATTTACAGTCTTTTTTGCAGATGGCAAAACCTGGAGAAAGGTTTAAAAAAGAATAGATTCAGCTTGGTGTCACACACTGGTTGTTTCTTTGGTTGCTCTACCTGAAATTCCCAGTGCATGGTCTCCAAATTGCTCCAGCCCTGGAGCCTTTCCAGTAATTTCTCTTTCCATAATCTCTCTCCTGATTGCCTTTTCCCCCTCTAAATACAATTTTAATAATGGATAGCATACAAAGTGCTGCAGCCAGACACCAATCCTTTACACAGTCTGGGCTGGAGCCTTTCAAACAGTACAAAACACTGATCTTTAATGGACTAGATCAGGGTTATGAATGATTAAAATGTACAAAAGAAGAGTCAATTTTGTACCAGGGCATGATATTTTGAAATACTAGTACTCACAGCCTTATCCTAAATGATGCTGAAAGACAAGAAAATAAATAGTATGACTTTAAACTGGAGTTGGTTGCTTGAGGAAAATAAGTGTTTTTCACAGGTTCTCAGTAATCCTGAGTTCTGGGAAAATGATCTCCAAGAAAAAAATGCAAATTACTTGGGAGTTTTAGCAAGCACAGAAACCAGGGACTAAAAGCCCTCATAAATAATAGTTTTCAAAATCACAAATACCTTTGGTTTTGACTCTGTACTCTTCTTTGCTACTTCTTTACCTGAAATGACTTTCTGTGCCTGTTACAAATTAAAATGAAAGCAAAGTTGAAGCCACTTACATAAAGTATTTCAATATAAATTTCATGGGGAAACAACTACTCTGCTCTGCAGCCTTCATGTTACAGACAGAAATGGTGAATTTATGAGAAGGAGCTGCAGTTTTTTTCCTACTAAAAATGTAGTTCCTGATCCTGCAAGATCTAAGACTGAAACCAACATCAAAAAAACATTTCAGAATAACATTCCCTAAATTTTAGGGACAAGCAGCATTTCTTTGGGAAACCAAGAGAGATATTCTTAGCAGACATTTCAGTAGGTTCTAAAAATGATCCAGAATTATTCCTGATAATTCACAGGAAGAGCTTAATTAGTTACAGCGAATTTTTCTTTGCAAAGAGGATTTCCACGACACCTCAAATTAGGAAGGAACATCTCTTGTCATGTCAGAGCCAACCACGATGTGCTGCAGGGAGAGAACTGCGAGGCAAAAGGGGAGAAAGGAATTGCAAACTCCCAGAGAAAACCTGTTTCCCAATTGTATTTCAACTGGCAAGATGATAAAAATGTTTCCTCAGTGGGTGAATTCTCAAATTCCAGTTCTCTCTGTTGATTAAAATTACTCTGCTCCTTCTACATGTGCCATCCAGCACTGTGACAAAATCCTGAATTCACATAAAGTCTGGAAAACAGGAAGCAGTGCAAACTGAATCCAGCACTGGTGCAAAGATAAAATAGTGCTGATCATTAATAGCTTAAAATCTGCAAAGGATGGAGAATGTACAGAGTAACCCCCAGTTTTACTGACCTGTAACTGGACATAATCACAGTCCTCAGTGGCGTTTTCTCCCGGTTTCTCCAGCGGGACCCGGCTCTGGCTGGGTTTCTCAGGAGCATTTCTCTGGACTGACTCTATTTCTATTCTTCTTGGCACTGTGATTTGTTTTGCCATTTTGCATTCTGGGCTCACTTTTGATTGCCCCGTTTCTTGCTCCTTCTCACTCTTCCTGAAGAGCAGCTTTCCATTGGCAATGATGATGGATACAAACCTTTTGATATCCTCTGGAATCGTGCGTGCCACCATAACGAAGCGGTCCAGGTCGTCTGGGTTGTTCTGGGGCTTCCTGAGCACCAAGGCCTCCAGTGACCAGCTGCAGTTGTTTAGAGCTGCCCTTGTTTCTGTCAATATTTCAAAGGAGTTCAGAAGGATTTCGAGCTGCTTTTTAATTCTGGCCTGCAGGTTGTTATCAGTGAGGTTAGAGGCATTTCCCTTTATGGCTTGAGCAAAGGCCAGGAACTCTCCCAGGGACACCTTTATGTGGTCGACTGCTCTGTGGATTTCCTCCAGGCTTTTCTCCAGGTGCTCCTGCAGTCTCCACTTGCTGCTCACAAAGATCATTAAACTTGCCACTGAGCTGGACACGCTGTGCTGCAGCCGCGTCAGGGTCTCGATGGCCACTTCCAGGTCCAGGTTGATTTCTTTGGCAGGCTCTGGCAACGGTGACAGCACAGAAAAGTCAGCAGAAGAGCTGGAGGATGTGGAGAGAGTGCTGCTTCTGCTGTCCACGCTGGAAACACAGGAACTGTCTGGTTCTGATTTGGCACCTCTTGAGAGCTGTGGAGAAACACCGTGTGCTCCGTCTCCAGAGTTACCGCTGTAGTTTTCCACCTCTTTCTTGGACTGCCCAGCGGTGGGCAAACCTTTGGGAATATCATAAACATTCTCCTCAGAGATCTGATTCTCAGCCTTTGGAGCCAGGAGACTTGGGGGCACCTCACAGCTGCCGTTCTGTGGCAAGAGGAGCACATCCCGTGAGGATGGAACGTCGTAAAGGATACCTGGGAGTGTTAATTTCCGTTGTGTCGGTGGAATGTCGTATAATTGTGGATTTACAACTTTGGCTTCAGTGTTTGTTGCTGGGGCCTTGTACCTGGCTGGTGGTATGTCATACAGCACCTGCTTCTCCAAGGAGTGGCCAGGGGGGTTTGGTTTGAATCCTGAATTTTCAGGTGATACTGGAACATCGTAAATCCATTCTGACTTTCGAGGATTTGGTAAAGTATTGTAATGGCCCCAGCATTTCTTCTGAGATTTATTCTCTGAATTGTCAAGTTCTCTTTTGGGAGGGACATCATATAACTGCAACAGAGCACAGAGTGCTTTTTTAAACCATCTTTTTAAACAAAAAATGAGAAACTAAACTGAATTCTCAGAGCATGTAAATGTGTGCAACTCCACTGATGTCAGTGAAACTGCACCATGACAAGGGTACGTGTATTTTTTATTTTCTAAAATGCACAAGCTGGACATCTAAAAGGTAAAATATTCTGAGGACAGGTGGTTAGATCATACAGCAGAGTCCCCAGACAGTGAAATCTGTAGACACTTGATCTTTTCCCATTCACAGGCATACCCTGACAAACAATAAATCACCAACAGACACCACTCGCTCTGCTCAAACATCTTCAATGAATTTCAGTTTTTACTTGATACAGATTTGCCGATATGTGTGCGTACAGCTGGAGTCCAAGCTGGAAAAGGGAAATGCAGGACCACGTGTGGTGTAAGAAACAGTGGGGAAGGGGTGGGAGACCTGCCCACCCTCCAAGCCAGGCATCCCGGTAGTGACAGGTTATTCTCTTGTGTCCAACAAGTCTTACTTACACTGCCTGCTGGTGAGTCTTTCTGGATGCCAGCTCCTGCTTTTTCTGGGCTGGATGGGATGTTGTAGAGCTGCTTCTGCTCTGCCTGGAAGCTCTCAGTGGACCTGCCCAGCACGAAGCCCTTCCGTGTGGTGGGGGGAGTGGCACCACTCTGCTCAAAGGGAAAAAGAACTGGTTGACTTTGATCCCTTTAAGAGCCTGCTGGGGACTTGGGTGGAATCAAAGGCTCTTGGGCCATATCTGAATAGGTTTGGGTCTAACAGGGATCGCCCTCTCACACAAAGGGGGTGACTCCAGGAAATCTGTGGGTAATAATGGAGTGGGCTCAACCCTGCACTGCCAGAGAGCAGCAGGTACGTGGGGAGGCTCCCTGGCCGTGCTCCAGTCCCACACACACCTTTCCATGGAAGGTGACAGGACGGGGCTGGGGCCTGCTGTCTGTCCCCTCCTGGTGCCCTGCACAGGCTGAGGGTGGAGGAAATGTGACACTCACCATCCCCGGGGGAGCGGGACGGTGCCGAGGACAAGGTTGTGTAACAGGACTCGTCACAGTGACATGACCAAATCCAGGGCATCCTCTTCCCAGGAGGTGGGGAAGGGAATTGACATTTAGTTTCAATTTGAACATGCACTTGTGACTGTTCTGTAAACACCCCAAAACCATCCTGACCGAATGACACAGACACAAAGCACATTTCCTCGTGGATTCCAAGGCAGAGAGGTTGACACTGCTGATGTCTTACTGAATTCTCAGTATCAGTGTCATCCTCTCTGCCTTGGAAACCATGGGGAAATGTCTTACTAATGGAAAAAACAATGTTTATTAGAAACCTACCAGATTAAAGGCACATTTATCTAAATTTCTGAGAAACTCAAGAGAACTGCTTTAGGTTTTGGGCTAAAAATAGATGATTTTCTTCCCAATTTTACAAAAGGCAAACAGGGCGACACTAGAATTAACCTCCAGATCTCTTGTGAGGTGCTTCAGGGTGGCAGCTGCAGGGAGGGGACCCGGCAGGACCCACCTGTGTGAGCAGGGCCTCCCGGCGCTGTGTGGAGGGGACATCGTACACCTCACCCCTGATATTGGGGGCTGAAGCCCGGCAGGCTCTCGGGAGAGTGAACAGGTGCTTGGAGAGGAGGAAAAACAGTAATAACGAAACTGCAGTGAGCAGGAAGCTCAGGACATCTTTGAAAACTCATTTAGCTGAATAATCCACTGTTGGAGTTATCACTTTTAAGGGATTAAAAACCTTCAGGTCTTCACTGAAGGGGAGAGACAGGAACTGATCTTACAAGCAGTAGGATATTTATTCCCTCATAATTCTCTTTTGCCAGTGTTTCTGCTACATTTTAGATAAGATCAGAACTGGCGCATACAAATCAAGACAATCTGCCTTACTAACCATGGGACAGAAAAGATTTGGAGAAAATTCAGCTTCAGTTATCACTTAAAGCTTTAGACTGCCCAAAAGCAGAACCACTAAAAAAAGGAAGTGGGGAAATTTTGACTTCTCCAAGGCCACAGAGTCATTGGGTCAAGCCATATTTAGTATGAGTAAGAGCAGAAAAAGGTACAGGCTGAGTATTATTCTGTAGTTATGAAATACTGACTCATTTGAAAGGAGTAAACCTTGATGTCCTGTCCAGCTCCATAAACAGGGAAGTCTGATATGAGAATTACATTACTGTCTGTTGTCAGATTCTCCTGTTTGCTTAAAACATAATTTGAGCAGCCACGACCAGATTTGTGGGACAATTAGTTAAGATCCCAAAATAGGAATGTGCCAGCCCCTGCCATGGGCAGGGACACCTTCCACTATCCCAGGTTGCTGCAAACCCCATCCAACCTGCCCTGGAACATTTCCAGGGATGGGGCATCCTGGGCAACCTGTGCATCTTCATATGAGCATTTTCCCTGCAAACAGAGGCATAACTTCCCTCAGCAGAAAGAGTAAAAGGTAAGAGGTGTCAAGAAATCCATCCTTAGCCCAGGTCTGTTTTCAGATGGACAAATCTGGGTATACAGCAAAAAGGAAACTCGCTGAATATCACATCGTGCTACTTTTTAAAGTGCTTTCAGTGGCAGTAGAACAAGCAGGTGCCCTGTGTGTGAGGCAAAAGCAACGAGGCTTCTCTGTGGAGTGAAAACACACAGCCTTTGAGGGATGTTATTTTGTTTTATTGCTTTCAATCAGCTCCCTCAAAGACTTACAGTGGTTTTACCCAGCTGCTCAGAGGACAGCTGAGCATGCCAGGAACTTTGCCAGTTGTCCCACAGGGTCTCTGCGGGATGGTCTGGATCGTCCCGTGCTCCTGGAGCCTCCCCTGCCTCGGGGATGGCCTGTGGCCACCACAGGGCAGCTGCTGTGGGGACAGCTGGGACACGGTCCACGGGCAGCTCCACTCTCAACTTCTGGATGATAATCAGAGCCTGGGACATTTCTTTTTCATTCTTGGTCAGAGTAGACCAGGCTTAGGTGGATACATTCATGAAATGAGCCAGGGAGAGCAGAGGAGCTCTTCTGGTGGGGCATTAATCCAGCTAATGAATAGATGACATTTTCCACCTGATTTGTTGGCACAACATGGACAATTCGTACCAATCTCACTTTCTGTTTTCAAGTGGCTCCGTTAGGGGCAGGAATGTGGAGAAATGAGATCACAGCAAGCACAAAAGGGTCTCCTGTAGCTGTTAGTTTCAATTTGCAGCTGTGGTAACTGTATGCAAAGGTTGTGCACTGCAGCTGCAGTGCTGAAAATTGGGTTTTGGTCACCAGGGATATCTGGGATTGTCTATTTTCCAGGACCCACCTGCCACCCAGCAGGAAGCAGCACCTTGGTTTCCATAATTTGTTTTCCAGCACAGTGGGAGGAAAGGTGTCCAACTGAGCCCCATAAATCAAATGATCATTAAAGCAGCCTAAAACACTGTATAGCTGAATTTCCTTCCTTTCCCTTTTTCAATTAGAATTTCTAACATGATTTTCACACACAGAATAAAGAGCCACTCAGAGCTGAAGAGCTCATGGAACTGAAAAAAACCTCGCACTTGAACTCCATCCCCACCTGCTCTATTCTCCCTCAATTATAAAACATTCCCCATTCATTTTCTCCTGAAAAAAACACAAGTTCTGGATCTTAAGACACTTGATGCAACATGTAATCACATTACATGTTCCATGTACGTCTTTCATTTGAATGTCAAACATGAGGAGCTGTGAGAAAGAAGAGCCAGACCAAAGCCAGCAATCACACAGAAAAGAAGTGTTTGTTGGTTTTTTTTAATTATGTATCATGTTCCTGTGCAGATGGATGCAAAGACCCCCCACATGTGCCCAGAGGACTCTGGATGGCCGCATGCTGTGGCCCATCAGAGGGGAAAGTTCTGTGTCTTGTTATTTTGACTTTGTAAATCATTTCTAGGTTCTCCCAAACAAATGGTGTATTCTTTACTTCCTGCCCTATTTTACAGCTGTTTTAAACTGTCAGAAAGGTGAGGGACTACAGACTATAGAGACTCTCATCTGTTGCCCAGAGCAGCATTTCTCACATAATGCTATAAACTGTAGCACAATTGATGGGAGTTTCCTAAACACCATCATTCTTTCGCTGCGAACTCCACTGAAAAGCTCTGGGCCGGCATTCCTTTCTTACTTCCCCGCTCCCAACGATTGTTTTAATAAAGACGTCTGTCACTTTTAGAGTTCTCATACTCTCACCTGGTGCGTCGAGCGCTTGGTCCTCTCGCTGAGCAGCTGCGCCGCCAGGGCCGGCACCTGGTACATGGCCTGGGCCGGAGTGGCCGAGCCCCTGGCCGGGGCCTGAACCCAGCCCTCCATCTTCTCGTAGGTGGCCGCCAGCACAGCGGCTTTGGGGACGGAGGGCACCTGGTAGATGTTCTGTGGTCCCGTTGCGGGGTCACTGCGGGCGGGAGGAGGCTGTGGCAGGGCCGGAGCGGGCGGCAGGAGCTGGAGGCGGTTGGCGGGGGCCAGGCCGTGCCGGCCGTGCAGGGAGCACCTCCACCAGCCCTCGCTGCCCAGCACGTCCCGCTGCAGCACCGTCAGGATGTCTCCCCTGCGGAACGCCAGCTCGTCCGAGCACTCGGCCTTGTTGTCGTACAGCGCCTTGGCCAGGGTGTGCTGGGGACAGGGAGAGCACTGCCACTGTCACGCCACACAAGGGGTCTTTACTGTCCGGCTTGGTGGTTATCCCCACCTTGATCTCGGTTTCATTCAAGCCCACCCCTTTTCACACGGAGCAACCTCTCTCAGAGCGTTGCTTTCAGAGTGTTAAACTCTTGCCGTTTGTGTCTGCTATGTTCAGTGCACTAAAGAGATCAATAATTATAATATCACTGCAGTATATTTCTTCATCACCTTTTTCCCCTGAGGCTCCTGAAGAACACTGCTAATGTTCATTATTTAGATTTATTTTAGTAGACTTATATATATTAAACTTATAAAATAAAATACAAGAAGTTCCACCTATTAGAATTATAAACTAAACTACAACAAGTTCCACCTTGACATGAGGAAGAACTTCTTTCCATGGAGTTCAGCAGAGCACTGGAACAGCTGCCCAGGGAGGGAGTGGAGTCTCCCTCTCTGGAGACATCCCAAGCCCACCTGGACATGTNAGAATTATAAACTAAACTACAACAAGTTCCACCTTGACATGAGGAAGAACTTCTTTCCATGGAGTTCAGCAGAGCACTGGAACAGCTGCCCAGGGAGGGAGTGGAGTCTCCCTCTCTGGAGACATCCCAAGCCCACCTGGACATGTATCTGTGTCACCTGCTCCAGGTGGACTGGGTGGTCTCCAGAGGCCCCTTCCAACCCAATGATTCTGTGATTACTTGTGAACATCTCTATATAAAAAATAGCTAGTTTTCCCATTGTCATTCTGTGAATTTTTCATCTGAAGCTGCAGAGAAAATGCATCAACCATTCAAAAATAAAACTCATGCCTTTCTGCCTGCTACCCAGTGTATCTGAGGACTACTCATGAAAAAGGCAAATTATTTCTCACCTGGAAATAAACCCAAACAATAAGAAAAGAAAGAAACCCAGCCTGTCTTATTCTCCTTCAATGTTTTCTTTCCCCAGAGCCTATGCAGACAGACCTTTTGGCAATGCCAGCACTAAGGGTGGTGGCAGCAGTGGCACAAGAGCAGCAGTGGGCTGTGGCACCTGTGCAGACCCAGCCTCCAGCCAACTGTGTCCATGTCCACCCCAGCCTGGAGAGTTGGATCCTGCTGATTCAGAGCATCCCAGCCCAATGGTTTATGTGACACATTAGCTCAGGGATAAATCTGATTATGCTCTCAGTGACATCCAACTGCACTGGCTACTGAGTGCTCGTGGCAAGTCTGTGTGTTCACGAGGGTGTCTGCAGGTGAAGACACCTGAAACAGCAGCTGTACTTCTCTCCATCACACAGACACCTCTACCTCAATACTTCTGTCTCCAGTGTGTCCTGCAGTATCCTCACAGAGGCCTTTTGTAATTTTTTTTGAAGGGAAACGAACAAATAAGACTAATTGACTTTTCTAAGATCACTAAAAGTCTGTGAGGTAGCAAAGATGCATCTTTCTTCTTCACCACAGAGCAGCCCTGCCTGTCTCAGTTGAAGCCCTTAAATTTTTGGCAATGATGAGTGTATAGATCACCATGTTTTATTTTTAAACTTAGTTATTTTGAGGATTTGCTTACTCATTGCAAGACAATAGAATGAGAGAGTCGTTTGGGTGGGAAGGGACCTTAAAGATCATCCTGTTCCTCCCTCTGCCATAGGCAGGGTCACCTTCCACTATCCCAGGTTGCTCCAAGCGCTGTCCAACTTGGCCTTGGACACTTCCAGGGATGGGGCAGCCAAAGCCAGCAGGTAGCTTTAGTCACCCCAGGCATTTGTGCAAAGGGCAGATAAAGTGGATGTAGTTTTTTAGGGGTTTTTTCAGCACAAGATAGAATTTGCTTTCAGCTTTAAAACGGGACTGCTTCCCAGTCAGTGGGACACTGGCTGTGCCTCGGCATGAGTTTCTTATCAGAAAGTGCAAGTAATGTCCAAAGAGATAGCACCCAAATAGGAAATGTGATACCTCGTATTTTTGTCCAGAGCATTTGCTGTGAAGCAGCAGCTGGCTTGAAGCTGCAGCAGAAGAACCCCAATTTGTCAGCTCAGCTGGTGACGAGGGCCCGCTGTTGGCTGCAGGCCTTTCGTGGCCGGGGTGGCCATGAACAATGGCCTTTTTGTGGGACAAAGGCTCGTCCTCCAGCAGCTGCCAGGCATGGACAACAGCCCCCCTGGCCTCATGTTTCAGCCTGGCTTTTGCCTTTGAACACGGGACTCCACTTTCGATTTGGACAATGCCAATTGTTGGATCAGGCCCTCAGGAATGCCACCCTCGGCCTGGGCTCCTCATGTTGTGAACACAAAAAAAAATGGGAAAACAGCCAACTTTTCCTATTACTCATCAACACTTCTAGATCCTTGTTTTTGGATGCTGCACTTCTGAAAGACAGACCCTGTTTTACAGCCCTGAGGAGGTTGGGCAGAGGAAAACTCTCCCCCTTTTCCAACATGAAGAGCCTTATCCAGACACATGCAGGAAATGGGTGGCAGAGCCAGGAAGCCTGGAGTCAGGAACTGAGCCTGGCTGCTGCACAGGCAGCAAGCCTGCCCTTCCTACTCGCACCCACACAATTAAGAGGAACATTTGGTTCACACTGTGGTTTTAAAAGGCATCTAAATGTTGACGTTTCCTCAGACAATTCTTTCCTGTGGTAGCAGCACACTAAAGATGTTGCTGGGCCTAATTCTGCAATCAAACAGGGGCACAAACCTTCCCATCAGAGGGGTCCCTCGCTCGAGGCACAGCACACATTCCTTTGGATTTGCCAACAAAAGTGTGCAAACATCCCAAGGCCAGCAGCCCCCAGCCAGAGGCCAGTCCAAGGCAGAACACAGATTTGGAGAGGTGGTCTGGCATTTCCGGAGCTCAGGCTGGGGCACGTGGGCTCACATCTGCAGGAACGTGAACCCAGGAATCTCTAAAATCATCTCAATTGCAAGCCAAGCAGGAGATGAATTAATTAATTAGTTAAATCATAGGGCGTCTAGGAAGCCTGACCTAGCTAGAAAACAGATCTGTTCATGGATCATCTCGTGTCCCATCCAGAGGGCTGGAATGGAAAAATTAAGACCTTGACTAGAGAAGTGAGCGGGACAGGCCCCAGTCTCCAGTCTATACAACATGAATGATTTGAGAGATCGTCAGACCTCTGACAATCAGGGCCAGTGGAGCTCTCAAAGAGAATTAAAAAAAAGATTAAAAAAAGAAAAACACAAAGGTTTTTCCAGCTAAGGTAGTGCTTAATTAAATTCCAAGTTTCAGGAATGGCAAATGGTCAATACTATAGAGTTGGAGAGCAAATGTTTTCCATCCACTCTCAGTTTCAGGATTGCATTAAGAGCACAGCAACACAGACAAAAGTTCCAGGAGCTGAGTGCTTGATCCCACCAAGTCTGTCTCCATGACGTGGCGCGAGGTTATCTCTAGTCCAGGCTCTGGATCGTCACATGTGGGGCTGTTTGCCAGAAAGCAGGCCCTGTCTGCACTCCCAGCTCCCTGGGACATGTGTGAGGGATCAGTGTGGCAGCCCCTTCCTATCGTGTGAGCAGAAGCATCCCTGACCTGCCCGTGACTGTAAACAAGCGCTGCATTCCCAGGATCGCAGAGACCTTGGGGATGCTCAGCGAGGAGGGGGCTGTGCTCGGAGGGCAGTGGGATCTGCCTTTTTTCCCTGTTATCCAGCAGGAGCTCTGGCTGTCCAGCGTGTCCTCCCCAGCCAGGGCCCGTGGAGCTCTTTGTGCTTTCTGTGTTGACGCGTCCCTACAATAACCAACGTGTAAAAGGCACTAAAGCAACACAGCTCAGGCCGAAGCGATTTTCCTTTTTTGGCATTTTTGTTGCTTCATCCCCTGGAAAAACTCTCCTAAGAACACCCTAAAAGCCAGTTTGCCCCACAAAAGGCACCCCGAGAGGCAGTGCTAGGACTCTGCTCTCAGATTTTAACAAGGTGGGGACAGAGCACAGAACTGGAAAAGAGGAAGAGAGGAACAGAGTGTCCCCTGGAGCCCCTTCCCGAGGCACTGGGACCCCCAGATCCCACTAGCCCCTGAGGGCAATGCAAGGGGGTCACACACTGAAGGGATTTACAGTGCAAGGTCTCTGGAACAGCTTCACTTTTAAAGTTTTCCTGTAGCTGGAAGTGCATCTCCTTTATTGGAGCGTGGATCAGATGTGGAGAGAGCAATTCCCCCCACAAACGGCACTTTTCACATCTTTGTTGTTTGAACATCCTTATCCAGCACCGGTCCCTCTATAAAACTTGGAAAACAGCCCTTGGGACTCGTGGCAATGAAAGCTGCTAACTCATGTTTATTAATGAAGAGAGGGGAAATTTTAATTAAGAGCAGTAAAGCTGTTGAGTGTCCAATTCTGTAATGTAAAATTCTCTGCCCTCAAAATGGGGGTGCTCACAGACTGACATCTGTGCTCTGCATACACAATAGATATTTATGCTAAGGAAAACACATCCCACTGTTGGTTGGATCTCCTGATCCCTCTCCTATCCCAAACCCTATCCTCAGCCTATAGGACTATGCAACAGAAGGAAAATCCTAATAAAATACATGCAAACATTGCTAGAACAATCCAGGTGATACCCAGTGGTATACAGCATGTGATAATCTGAGCATCTTGCCTGCAAGCCTGACAAAATAATTTCTGTATACCCTCTTCCCACTCAGTTTGCATTTGGAAATCTCAATTTACTACCACATATTATGTCATGTGAATGGGTACTGCACTATTTCACAGCATTTCAAATTAAAAAATGAAAAATATTTTTCATTTATTGTCTTAAACTTGCTGCTTAAAACCCCCTACTGACATAATGTAAAAAAAGACAGCTTTAATTTGTGGATCAAGAGAAATATTTCTCATTTTGCACATCAATATATGTGCAAGCACTTTTACTGCAGGAAAAGGGACTTAAAATATTTGAGGAGGAAGAGATGCAGCAGCGGGTTGTGTTTGCTAAACAGTTCTGCTCATGCATCAGTGACACCTCTGACATGTTTACAGAGCAGCTTCCAGTTAATCCCTCTACCTCCCAACAGAGCTGGAGAAATAAACATTCTCCATCATCCACTAGCTGGGAACAGGCTTCCCTGAGAATTCCCTTTGAAGCAGCAGACCAGACTGAGTCGTTTCAATTTTGCCCAGTTCAGTTAATTGTAGAGAGTTCACGGGAAAAAGGAGAATTCACCTTAAATGCTCGGCCTGTTCTCTACCTGCACATGCCTCCCTGTGACGTGCAGCATTTCCTGTGCCTTGCAGAAGGTCCTTCTGCATTTTTTGGGTTGTGGGTTTTGGTTTTTTTTCTGTTTGCATATTTTGGAAAATAAATGTTCAGGTCATACAGAAGTTTTGTGTGAGCTTCAACGGGGAATGAACGTCAGGACTTGCTTTTATTGCTTATCCAAGGGTTATTTGATTTTGTGGGGGTGCTAAGCAGCAGGTTTTAAATTCTGAATGGTCACATCAGTTTTTTACCAAATACAGAACCAGCACTTTAAAAATTGAAGCAGAACCTTTACAAATCCTGCAGCTTCACATAAGTCAGTGCTGCAGAGGTGGGAATTACAAGCTGGTTCTGTTAATTTTCCCAAAACTCTCTTTTCTCCACCAGTGTAGTCCCTCAAATTCTAGCTGTGTTAAAGCGACAGAACTGGTAAGTGCAGTCAGGGTTTCACACCACTCACAGCATTTTTACATCTGTGGTCCCATGCCCAAGTTCAAGGGAAAATAAACTGCCATTTCCTGCTGTTCCAAACACTGCTGTGTCTCTGGGCTTCGGGTCTTCCTACTATCCAAGCTTTTTTCTTCCATATCCACACAATTACTTTACTTTTTTTGACTTTTTAAAGCTTTTAAGCATCTTAATTAGATTTTACCATAATATTTAATTCCAAACGTGGATTTTCAGATACAGAAAGCTCTGGTGAGTACAAGTGTCCTCCTGCTTCCTCAGCAATAGGTGCTTCCCAGGCACTCCCTGGGGCAAGGTCCTCACCCTCCTTCCTTTGCCCGCCTCTGGAAGGGGCAAAAATCTCCAGATTTCCAGGAGCAAACGGCACATTTTTCCCTGGCAGGGGCTGCTGTGTGTTCCCCGTCCTGGGTGCACAGGGGTGACAGGGTGCTGTGCCTGCGTCCCAGCCCTGCGGAGGAGTCTCTGCCCATTCCATGGATGTGGCAGAAGTGGAGGGGTCAGGGTGGGGGTTCCTGTCATTCAGAATGAATCAGCGGCAGCACCACAGCTCCCGAGGCTTCCTGGGGCTCTCTGGCTGCACTTCCCAGCCCCCGGAGCAGCTCCCGTTGGAGCACTGCCCTCTGGACAGTCATGTTTCTGAGCAAATCAATCAAACGCATGGAATGCACCGAGAAATGAGTGGTTTCTGAGTGAATATTACTGCAATGGTAATATTTCTCTGGGCAAAGAAGAGGGTTCTCCACCTGCCCCAGTCACTGGGGTGAATCCCCACGTGCAGGCAGCAGCTGGACACTGCCCCTGTGCTGTCATTAGCACAGGACACATGGTGCCAACGCAGCGCTGCCCTGCACAGCTGCCAGGGATCAGCTGTGACTGCTGAGCCACCCCCTGTGTCCCAGCCACAGCCACCGCGCCCAGCACAAAGCCCAGCCTGGGGGCTGGGGGCAAAAACACCCACAAACGGCTGTAAAATGGGTTTGATCCATCGCTTATTCCCCCCTGCTGCCAGGAGAGAACAGTATTTCCTGAAAATGAGCAGTCCCTTCCTCTCTTGAGCTTCAGTTCTGGTTGCAGACAGCTCTGCAGGACGTGGCCAGTCCTTATCCTCGAGTGCAAAGACTTTCCCAGGCTCACAGAACTCATACAGAAATGTCTTGGCGTTTTCCTCATCACAGAGTGACTTCAATTCTTGAAACATTTCCATTACCCATTTTCTAGGAATCAGTGCAAAAAACATCATCTCTTTTGGAGATAACGTACAGCTCGAGTGTTAATCATTAGGCTGATTTTTTCCAAGAGAATGTGGAAATGACCAGGGTCATTCATTCTAATTTTTAATAAGGATGTTATTACCCATTGTGCACAGTACAAACCCTTACCCTCTTTAGCCACACTGCTATTCTTAATAAAGCATTTTTTTCTCATCTCAGCTTGGATTATATTTTAAAAATTAAGACCACGTGCTCTGTTAGAGATGTGCAAATCAGACGAACACACACTTTGCAAAGGGACCCTGCCAGATGCAGGTCCTACACTCCACACACTACAAAAGAAATCAGAAAAGTCATCACATTCACTGCAGAGAAAGAAAAGAATGCAGTACTTACATTGACCTTCATTTTGCTGCCTGTTTCCCTGCTAGTCCATCACCTGAGGAGGAGGAGGAGGCTCTCCCCCAGCCCTGTCTGTGGATCAGGCAGCACTGGAGCCTCTGGCTGGAAGCCTGCAGAGGGAAGGCTCAGCCTCTGCCACCTCCTGCTCGCTGGGAGCCCCAGGAAGGCAGCTCTGGGAATGGGGGGAGCTCATTACGTGGCAGAATCATCTCCAGGGAGCCCCTGGGCTGCAGCTGGTGATGTGCAGGACACACAGACTCCCGCAGGGAGTGCCTTCCCTGCTCTGAGCAGAAACCCCAGGGCAGCAGGTTTGGACCAGGACAAAAGGATTGGATTTGGAGGCATTTTTGCAGCAGCATTTTTCACTCCGGTTTTGTTTTGTTTTGGTTTTAAACTTAAAAGTGGTTTGAGGTGTGATGCACTTTAAATCCTTCTTGTTCAAGTCTCTAGAAAACTGAAACAGATCCCCTTTGTGGTTATAAAACCCCTGCAAAACAATCTCATTCTGCAGAGGCAGAAAAACTGAGGAGGAAAGGTAAACGTGACTTGCAGCTGAAGGGTTTTGTTTCTTGGATGATTTTAAAAAATCCTTTAATATTATTAAAATATAGTGTTATTTAAAACTATCTATGGTTGCTATTTGCTCAGCAAGAGCTCAGTTCAGGTCACGGTTATGCAAATGCACAGGTTTGACCACAGTGGACTTGGTTTGCAAACTTTTACTGGTTTAACTTTTGTACACACTGCCTTTTCTCTGGCAAAAGCCTTTTCCTTCCTCTTTCCACGGTAGCTTCAAGATTAAATTAGACACTGGCTTGCAAAGCCACAATCACATAACTGGAAAAGGCTTGAACATCTTGAATAGAAAATGCTTTCTCAACAAAATCTACACCTCTGGGCTGGCAGCACACCGGCAGCTGCCCAAAGGAGAGAGAACTCCTGGCACAAAGGAGCCCCTTTCAGTGCCTTTGTGGGTTTTCTCTTCTTTCCTTCTTTTAAAAATGAGAACCAGCAGTTTGACTCCTTCAGACACTCCATGTAGGTGATAAAGAGCCGTTCACTTGCTACCCTGGAGTTCTTCAGGTGCTGCAGCATTTGAAATGATGAAGAAATACCAGTAACAGATCCATTACTCGCTGCCACAAAACTACTTTCAAATACAATTAAATGTTGCCATGAATGAATCCCAGAGAGAATTCCTGCTATGCAGGGACACCTTCCACTGTCCCAGGTGCTCCAAGTCCCATCCAACCTGGCCTTGGACACTTCCAGGGGTGGGGGAGCCACAGCTGCTCTGGGAAACCTGTGCCAGGGCCTCCCCACCCTCACAGGGAACAATTCCTTCCCAATATCCCACCTAACCCTGCCCTCTGGCAGTGGGAAGCCATTCCCCCTTGTCCTGTCACTCCAGACTTGCAGACAGTCTCTCTCCGTGTTTCCTGCAGCTCCTTCAGGCCCTGCAAGGCCACAGTGAGGTCACCTTGAAGTTTCCCTTCTCCAGGTGAACAATCCCAACTCTCCCAGCCTTTCCTCACAGCAGAGCTGCTCCATCCCCCTGCTCATCCTGGTGCCTCCTCTGGACTCAATCCAGCAGCTCCAGGTCCTCCCAGAGCCCCGGGCTGGAGCAGCTGTGCAGGTGTGCTCTCACCTGAGCGGGGCAGGGGGACACAATCCCTGTCCTTCCTCGCGCCCGCGTTTGTGGGCGAGATGGGAAGAAGTGAACTGAGCATTTTAGGAGAGACAAACTTCAGAGGCACTTCCTGTGTGCCCAAAACACTCTCCCATCTTCCCTCTGCTGCAGCTCAGCCGGTGCTGCCAAACAGCAGAGCCCGGGGAGCTCACGGGGTTGGAAATTGCAGCCGGGGGTGCAACGCTTCCTGTGCCGCCGGGGGATTTGCGACAGCAGAGAAACGACGACGTGTGCTGGCTGCAGCCACTGCCCGGGCTCACTCCCAGAAATCCTCTCCTGGCCAGGCTGGAACAGCTGGGGCACAGGGATAATTGCAAAGCGTCACCCCTCACGGCAGTGCTGCTGAGGGTCGCTGCTGCAAGGAGTCCAGAGAGTAGAAAAAACACCCCCTTTGTATTTTTATATGATTCAAATATTATAATAAAATAAACAGCACTGCCAGGGTGGTGGGAACCTTATAAACAGCTCATAAATGATGTGGCAGAAAGAAGTTTGGCTTTTTCAGTTATCGCTCAGCTCAAGTTGACTGGGTGTGCTCTGGCTGTGTCTAAAAAGCTGACGGCAGAACAGGGAATCAGTTTGCTGCCATTACATTTCTTTATTGGCAATCCATTTAAGAAAACTGGAAATACACCTAGAAATGGAAAATTTCTCTTTATAGAGATGAAAAATGTCCTACCTCAGTTACTGGTGACTCGATGTGAAAGGCGGCACCCTCATCTTTACATGCCTCAATGGAAAATTTTGGGTGTGAAAAAGTGACTCATTGAGCTTGTACCAAGCTTTTCCCCCTCCCACATTTTCTATCAAATTTCCAGGAGGCAGTTTATTTACAGTAAACACTGAGATCATAATCCAGGATAAAAATCATAATTCCATTATGCTGTTTATTAGACTTGCAGACAGCAGGAGAGCAAGGCACTGACTTGGAATCAAGACTTCAGCATTCTCCAACCCCTCCAGCTGCAGCAGGGCATCTTATCTATGCATATATATAAAATCAAACTAGATGTAATATGAATGCACAAATAAATGGATTTTCAAAATAAAAAAACATAGTACTTCAAATGTTTTCTGTTTTGCATGGAACATAAAGAAGTTCTGTCATGCAACAGATCACTGAAAGTCTCTGACAATGTAACCCTGTCTCTAATGTCACTACAGCATGAGACAGGTGGAACCTTGGAAGTTATATTTTATAATTTCACAAATGTGGTTATTTCCAGGTATTTGTTGTTTAGAAATGCTGCTTTCCTCAGGATCCTCCCCAAGAAAACATTTCTTCCAGTCAATGGTTTTGTCTCAATGAAAAGTGCAGGGAGACAGAAGGTACAAGAGCTGTCTGTTCCCCTTGGGTTGAGAAACCCAAACACTTCACAGAATCACAGAATCATTGAGGTTGAGAGAGACCTCCCAGCCCATCGAGTCCCAGCTGTGCCCATCTCCACCTTGTTCCCAGCCCACAGCTCTGAGGGCCACATCCAGGAATTCTTTGGACACTTGCAGGGATGGGGACCCCAAACCTCCCTGGGCAGCCCCAATGCCTGACCATCCTTTCCATGAGGAAATTCCTCCTGGTGTCCAACCTGCCCCTCCCCTGGCCCAGCCTGAGGCCGTTCCCTCTCCTCCTGTCCCTGTTCCCTGGGAGCAGATCCCAAATCCCCCCTGGCTGCCCCCTCCTGTCTGGGTCTTGTGCAGAGCCAGAAGGGCCCCCCTGAGCCTCCTTGGCTCCAGGCTGAGCCCCTTCCCCAGCTCCCTCAGCTGCTCCTGCTGCTCCAGCCCCTTCCCAGCCCCATTCCCATCCCTGGACAAGCTCCAGCCCCTCGGGGTCTCTCTTGCCGTGAAGGGCCAGAAATGGACACGGCCCTCGAGGGGCCTCAGCAGTGCAGCTTCAACATCACCAAGCATCCCTCTGCATTCCAACATCAAAACACCAGCCATACCTCTGCAGTCGTGTCGCTCCTTGGTTCTGTGTCCATTGTTGTTCCCCGGCAGCACCACTCGGAGCAATCCAGGGAACCACGGTGGGATGGAGAGAGCTCAGCCTTGCCCAGGCACCGCGTGTTGGGAATCCCACCTCAGCAAAGTCCATCTGACAGCTCTGCCCCTGCCAGCACTTGGGAACTTAGAGACGAGATTCTCATGAAAGATAATTTCTGTGGCAATGCAAGATAAAAGGAGGACAGAATAAAAACTAGAAAAACCCTTCTGGTGACTGCAAGTGAGGAGAAAGGTCTGTGTGCAAGTGGAATTTTCCTGGGTCTGTCTGCCACCAACTTGTCGCAATTTAACCGCAGGGCCAAGTCTCAGCCCCCTGGACACGTCCCTGAGTTTCCTCTTTTGGCAGCACAGCGAACACGGGGCCGGGGCACCACAGGGAGCTGCAGGGGGCTCGGTAAGAGACCACTGCCACAGCCCCATCAATCCAGGACTGGGAAGACAAGTTTCCCTGGCTTTCAAAGTGGTCTCGGCTTTCGT
Organism: Atrichornis clamosus; assembly: GCA_013400975.1. Lineage (NCBI taxonomy): Eukaryota > Metazoa > Chordata > Aves > Passeriformes > Menuridae > Atrichornis > Atrichornis clamosus. Next base: position 20,817 of record WBMZ01002351.1, read on the forward strand.
GGATAGAGGGTTTGCTGTGAATGGGATTTGGGAAAGCTGTGCGTGCTCCCAGCTCAGCTGGGCTGGCTGCTGATCCTCCTGCCTGCACCATGGATCCAACACAGATCGAGGACGCGCCTGGGCTTCGGCTGGAATTACCAAATCCAGCTTCTAGGGGTGAAGCTTCTCTGTCTGAACTGCAGCAGGATCCCATGGAGAATGGTCACTCAGGATGCTTCCAGACTTTCACAGGGAAAAGATGTTTTCAGAGGATCATGGAATGGTTTGGGTTGGAAGGAACCTTAAACCACCTCGTTCCCTGGGCAGGGACACCTTCCACCAGACCAGGCTGCTCCAAGCCCCCTCCAACCTCCCCTCGAACATTAAATTTCACCCTGGGGCTCCATTATCTCTCTCAATAGGCTGAGTTCAGTTTCTTCCAGCCCTTCTCTCTCAAACAGAAACCCACCAAACTTCTGGCCTCAGGAGGATGTCCAGGATATGGAAATACAGCAGGGTGCCAATGGCAGGATGGTTTTGTGTTAACGAAGTCATTTCCGCACTGCAAGTTAAAGCCCACAGAATGAAGGCAGCTTGAGGTGAGAGTTTGCAGGCTGTTCACAACCACAGCAGTCCTTTAAGACTCCACTGCTGTAAAAAAAGGGTGATTTGAAAGTACATTCCAAACGTCAGGAACAAATGTACTCCTCCTGGACAGGTGCTTTAACAGAATTAAGGTGGCACTCCAAAAAAAAAAAATCCACTGCTGTCAGTGGGCAGAGGGCTGCTGTCACCCAGCCCACGCCACCCCTCCATGACTGCGTCAGGACTTCCCTTTTCCCTCCCCCAGCTCTGCTTTTCCTTGTTTCTCCACCAAAAAAGCCACCAGAACCACTATCTCTTGCCACCACCGCTTCTGAAGTTTCAGAAACTCGGAGGCAGAGGAGGAGCAAAGAGGATTGTTAAGGCTCAAAAATGCTTTGCATTGCAGGAGCTTTTAAAGAAAAAATTGAATTAAAAAACCAACAACCCACATTCTACACTGTGAATCTGTAGTTGTACCTGATTCAGGTCTAACACAACGAATTCACCAAGCTTTCAAAAGTCCCCAAAAACCCAGCCTTCCATATTTGATCCATTTCTCCTCTGTGAGACAGAAAACAAATACAATTCCTTCTTTATGTATCAAAGAGCTTTTTAAAAGGCAATCTTTATTTAAATACAGACAAAACCTGTACCCTCATCAGCCCTTGACAAGTCATCAGTGTAATGGGAAGTTAATCCAGCAGCAAGAACCACCTTGCATTTAAAAACCCTCATGAAGGCAAGTGCTGAGCTCTGACCAAAGGAGCCTCCCAGAGGTGATGCCCAGGAGCTCTGCACAACGAGGCCTCCAAGAACAGATTTAAGACTCTGCTCAGGCAGGTCTCTGGGAAAAGAAGTAGTGAATTTTCAAACTTACAGAAGTTTTAAGCACAGTTTCTGAACGATGGGCACTGGGTTTTTGAATAATTAAAATAGAATGTAATTCAAGTGCTGTGTAACAGACATAGATGGAAATTTCTCAATAAAATGAAACAGTGACATTTCTGAGGTACATATACAATAATTCAGATGCACAAGTTTCTTTCTTTGAGAGGATACTGAAGGTCTCTAAGGCAAAATTATTCTGATTTTCACCTGCAGCAGCACTGTCACATTTTAGTTGCAATGTGGATATTCCTTAAAACTATTAGGAATTAATTCTGAGGTCCCACTTGTTAAGATAAATTCAAAAGAAGCTGAGATGAAGTCTGGGTTTTAATACCAGAACTAGGAGACCTTTTCTTGAATCCATCTAAACAATTTAAAATCTTGTTTGAATTCTTATGGCACGAGACAACTCAGAACTGAAGGTCCACTTGGCCAAAACAAAAAATAAAAAAAGAATCTGCCAAAACCTCAGACTAAAAGATACAAACCAGAGCTTTACAAATAATGAATCATGGCTGAAGGCAGCTTAAGGCTTCATTAAAGTATCTAGCAGTTCTGCTGCTCTTTGTGTAATCTATTCTTTAACAGAGTCCAGTGGCATTGCACAGACACAACACAGAGCAGAACTGGCTCCTCCCGCCCAGTTTGAGCAAGACACAGTCACATTATCTTCTGTGTGATTTACACAGGCAGGAGAGCAAGGTTAGCCCTTCCTGCCAGCATCATTTTATTCTCCACCCCCCCTCTTCAGTACAATTAGAGATGACTTACAAAAATGAAGCCACACACACTAATAAAAAAATTAGTGTGGGGCAAAGAGTCTCAATATTTTGTTATTCTCCTGCCACGTTGGACAGAATGAAAAAGCAGCGCAGCTTTCCCGGAGGCAGCTGTTGGCAGTACAATCAACACGGGTGGTGCAGGAGTCGGATCACGTTTGGAAAGCTGTCCTTAGTCTGTGGTGGACCTCCTGTACCAAAACCTGGCCCTGTAGTCGTCACTGCAGGTCATGAAGCCCGGGTTGGTGGGGGAGTGCACAATGCAGCGCACGATGCTGTTGTGCCCCAGGGAAAGGAGGTTCCTGCGCTCGGCAGTTCTGGAGTCCCAGCAGCAGAGACTTATGGTCCTTTCATCTGGGAGCAGCACATAATCTTCTGTGTGGTTGAAGACAGCTTGTGTCCTGTGTACTTGTCGGCCACTCAGACCTGCACCTAAATATGGGCAGTAGAATATTAAGTTTTAGGGGGTTTTCAGCGACCTTTTCACAAGTATCAATTTCTGCAGTCTGCAAAGGAGCCATGTTTTCTCTGCTGTCCTACCACTTCCTCAAGCAACAGGTGATGCAATAATGACTGTTCTGTTGTAGTTGTATCACAGGACCACAAAGGTGACAAAATAACAAGTCCAAGTGTGCCTGCTCCCCACCTTGTCCCCAGCCCAGAGCTCTGGGTGCCACATCCAGGCCTTCCTTGGGCACCTCCAGGGATGGGGACTCCAAACCTCCCTGGGCAGCCCCTGCCAAGGCCTGGCCACCCTTTCCAGGGAGAAATTCCTCCTGATGTCCATGTATATATATACATGATATATTCCGAACTTCCTTAGAGGACAGAAGGAATACCTACTCCAGCTGTGCCAAGTCCAATCCTCACCCTCAAGAGCACTTCTGCCTTAGATTTTTGCATGAGGCTTTCAGCTGTAACAAGGGGAAGGAGCACAAAGATTCTCTGATAATTTAGGACTTTTTAGAGTATGTGACATATGGCCCAAGTTGTATGACCTACCGTGGCCATACCTTCAGGTAAAATGTGTTTGCTATATGGACACTGATCCTACCTGGGATCCTGCACAGGTTTCCCGGGAAGGTGCTGCTCCCTGCTGGCTGGGAGCAGGAAAGCTGGACTGCAAAAAGGGACCTACACAGCCCAGAAGTTCACACAATTTTCAGCATCTTTCATGCTCCTGCTGCTTAAGCACGTTAGTGCTTGACCCCAAAGCCTCTGCCAGCACACAGCTGCTGCCACATGCAAAGCCCTCACATCCTTCATCATTCCCTAAATCCTGCTGAGATCAAAGCATGGCACTGGCAGCGTGCTCCAAGGATGACTACCTTGCACACAACTGCATCCTTGGGAAAAAAAATAAATAGAAAAGGGAACAAACCAGCTGTAGGTACATTTCAGAGTAATGCCATGGCTACAGAGCCAAGTTAATGCCCTGAAGTAGGTTCAGTGTTTCTGTTTACCTTTCCCCAATTTAGTGGTAACTTCCCTCCGAAGCAATGCAGTAATGATGTCAGGAAAGTCTCCCAAATCTACTCACACTAAATACACCCACACTGACACGCAGCAATCACAGCTTCTCTTCTGGAATTAGTCTACATTGTTTTCAAAAAAATTGGGGCAATTTATCTTCAAAGCAGCAGTTTGTCCACTGCCTTTAGAACTATTACTCTTCTGTCATATTCCCACCCTTGCAGAAGAAGGTGCCTGGAAGGTCACCCACCACATACCTGTGTATTTAACCAGCGTTCGCCCTGTGGATATCTCCCAGAGTTTAGCTACAGAGTCCTTCCCACTCGACAAGATATACTTGGAATTTTTGGAGAAAATGGCAGAACAGACTTCAGCTCCGTCGTGTGCCTTCTCGAAGGTGGTGATGCAGCGGTTGGAAACCCCATCCCAGAGTTTGATGCAGCCATCCTTGCTGCCTGTCACGTACATGTTGGCGCTGGCGTTGTAGTTGACGGAGCAGATGGCGTCCGTGTGCTGGTCCTGGGGGTTGCAGGACACGAAGCACTGGAAGGTGTTGATGTCGTACAGTCGGAGGGTTGGGTGCTGGGTCCCAACCAGGATGAAATCCCCAGAAGGGTGGAAAGAAATGGAGCGCAGCATCTCTGCTTCCTGTCGGATCAAAAATACACGACTGCGGTGAGAAAGGAGCACGCCTGAAATGGGAGTGTCAGTTCTGGTGGCATTGAAGTGCTAAAAATCAACTTGTCAGTACAAACTGGAAAATGCTTCCTATTGGATTAAAATGACAGGCTGCCTGTAACTATTGTGTTTTTGTCCTGGAGCAGCCTGCAGTGCCTCTTCATTTTTGGGATATGACACAGAAGTGCCAAAAGGCTCAGTCACACACCCCCAGCCCACTCCCACCTAATCCCAAACGCCCCTCCAAAACAAAGATAATAGAATTGACTTCCAGGTTACTCATCTTAGATTTGGTCCAATGAACAGAAGGCTGACAGGCACTAGGTTTAAATACAGGTGTCCATGATGCACAAACTTAACACACCATCTCTGCAAGGTCTGCAAATGCTGTACCTGTGTCCTCCTACACCCCTAAGCCCTCATCAGCTGAGGCACAACTCAGCTCACCGACACCTCAGCACTTACACATTCCAAGTCTGGTTGCTCCGAACAGTATCTCACCTGTATATATTTGAAGGCTCTTTTGGCAGAAGGTTTTGAATAATCAAACAATTTCAGTGTGTAGTCCCTTGACCCAGATGCCAGGATCTGCTCGGTTGGATGGAAAGCCAAGCACGTCACTTCATCCACGTGATCATACAGCGTCCGGATAACGGGGTGGTTCTCCATGTTTTGTTGTGCTGTCTCATTCATCATGACCTATAAACAACATTCAACATATTGCTGTTAAAAAACATAGCATGTTTTTGACAGGAAAAGCAGGTTTCAAGTTTCCCAGAGCGGCCAAACAGCAGCTCCTTTCTGACATGAGCAGGCACACAATCTGTTCCCTTCATTATCTGAAGGCCCTTTATATGTCAATAATAAAATCCCTGTATCTTTACGAAGGTCAAACAACTTGTTCAAGGACAAACTAGCTTCAGTAGCAGAGAACTGGTGGAAGAAAACAGATCACCTTCATAAACAGCCCAAATCAAAACACTGACTGCCAGAAGAATGGCGGGAAACTGCACCAAACTGCAGCTCTATGCTGAGAACTTGGTGTGTACTCTGCAAAAAACCCCCACTTTTCATTGCCACCTGGTAACTGCCTTGGAGAAAGATAAAGCAAATCCATGTGTGAAACAGCTCCGAAATACTCAGGGAAACCATGGGTGGCCATGGAGAGCTGCAGAGGCCAAAAGTGGGTTCGGTGTGAAGTGTGGTCAGACAATGCAGCCACAATCAGCACCCAGGAGAAGCCATTTCTGGCTCAATCCTCCCCCTGCTGCCAGGAGTGACAGCAGTGTCCTTGCCCTAGTTCTTCTTCCTTCAAAGGTACTTTGTGAGCTGCTGCTGCGGTAGGAAATACACTGAGATGGGTACTTAGTCTGACCCACTGAGGCAGCCAAGAGGTACAGATATGGCATGGACAGAACTCTCACGGTTACAATCCAGTACCTCAATGGACATGGCAGGAACTGGATTCCCAGAGTGGTTACAGTTCCTGAGTTACCTCTGTGGGCATGGCATGGACAGGACTCCCACAGTGATTACAATTCGTTACCTCAATGGGCATGGCATGGACAGGACGCCCAGAGTGGTTACAATTCCTGAGTTAGCTCTATGGACATGACACGGACAGGACGCCCAGAGTGGTTACAATTCCTGAGTAAGCGCTATGGACATGACACGGACAGGACGCCCAGAGTGGTTACAATTCCTGAGTAAGCGCTATGGACATGACACGGACAGGACGCCCAGAGTGGTTACAATTCCTGAGTAAGCGCTATGGACATGACACGGACAGGACGCCCAGAGTGGTTACAATTCCTGAGTTAGCTCTATGGACATGACATGGACACAACTCCCACAGTGGTTACAATTCCTGAGTTACCTCAATGGGCATGGCCTGGACAGGACTCCCGTAGTGCTCACAATTCCTTACCTCAATGGGCATGGCGCTCTTGGCCAACATCCTCTCGGTGTCCAGGATTTTGATGGAGGCATCTGCAGACCCTGTGGCTATTAGCTGTCCATCCCTGCTGTAGGTTGCAACCCGACAGGGCCCTTTATGGGACGTCACGTAGCAGGTCTCGTACTCGGAAGCCTCGGGAGACATGGTCTGGACATCCGCATCGAATTCCAGGTCAATTCCCGTGCCCGGAGCCACCGTGTCCGAGCGTCCGATGGCGTACTGGACAGCGCTGTCATCGTTCTCCATGCCTGGGAACAGACAAGGGCAGGCACTTAGAGCAGGGACCCTTCTCCTCCTGCATGCAGACCCTGCCACGGCTCCGGGGCAGGCTTTGGGAAGGGAGTCCTGAGGGCAGAGCTGAGCTGGCACAGCAGGTTTGGTCACACAGCACTTGTGGCGAGGGATGAACGAGAGCTGGGCTGCACCACAGCAGGCACAGCTCTTCAATTAACTGTGGGAATACCCCCAGTGAATATGGTAAAATGCTGATAAATGCACTGAGAATCAGTCACTGGCCATGGACAGGCCTCTGATCAGCTTTTCACAGGGGAGCAGCAAGCCCCAACACCATTACATGAGCTTAAAAGTAAAAATCCCACAGCATTTACTGGTTCTTTTCCTATTTTATTGCATTGAAGGTCGAAACCAAACTCCACAAGCAACTATCCCAGCACTGCAAGGGAAAAATTCTACTGTTCTTCAAACCCACTTCACAGACTTTTATTTCTGGGATGCATCTACAGTCCAGAGAGTTCAGCACTGAAAGTGGCAACAGGGCAGACACAAGAGTTTTGAGACCAGTGGTGATCTTTTTGCTGCTTTCATCTGCTCATTTCAAGCCTAGCACTCCTATTTCAAACAGACACAAGGCTTCAGAGATTTATACCCTCAGAACTCAACTGGTTCAGGCAGCAGAACCAGTTGAGTTACACACAAGACATGATGTCATGGCCAGAGCTCTTCCAGGACTTGGGCAGCTTGTTCCAACAGCAGCTCAGGTGTTTTCCCTGTTTTCCCTACACACTTTGGCACTTCCAGAGAGAAGTACAGGGAGACAACAGGGGACAGCCCTGCTGAGATCCCAGACTGTGAAACTGTTTCCTGGGGACTGAAACATAAGATTGCCAATGGAAGGATTTGCTTCTTTTCCAACACTGTGAGAAAGAACCACATAGAAACCCTTTCTAAAGTCAGCAGAACTGGGAGGGCCAGTTCTCCCTCAGATCTGTGGACGCAGTAATCCCGTTCACTGGGATATTTTGAGAAGGCTGCCACTCACCCAGGACCCTGAGCCAATGTCCTTAGAGGAGTTCCAACAGATCTGGACAATACTCAGTGATCTGCTTTGCTTTTAATGCTCACTGAGGGATGAAAACAGGAAGCCCTTCAAAAAACCCCACAGAGGCAAAGGCTGTACCCAAATGTACAAGTGTTGTGCTATTATCAGACACCACCACTGCATCTAAGATGTCTTTCCAGGGACAGCAACCTCTTAATTCACTGGGGATTTAGAAACTAGACTTTTATGTCAGCTTTTGATTCCAGCTTACCTAACTTAATTAGGTGCAGCAGTTGTTCAGATGGTGCACAGACAGACTGTGGTTTGATCTCATTTATCAAGCCATTGGCAATGTTGATGTATCCATCATAGAGCAGCTGACTAATTATCAGTTTGTAAAGTTGCTGACGGTCTTTCAAACTGACTTTTGTCCTATACATTGTGAGCAAGGACTGCCTTGGGGGGGCCTGGAATGAAGAACAAAAATCACATACAAGAGAGTTGCATGAAACCACCACAACCTTCCAACAAATTTCAGTGCAGGCACCAAATACTGCTGTGTTTTGGTTGAGAATCAGAGATGAAGAAAGGAAAATGGTGGGAAAAGGGGGGAGAAAGAAAGGAGGAAAAGGAGAGGAAAAGGGGAGGAAGCAAGGGAGGGCAGAAAGGGAAGGAAGAGAGGTGAGGAAGAGAGGGGAAAGGGGAAGAAGAGGGGGGAGAAAGGGGAGGAAAAACCTGTTGCGCTTGTTTGCGGTGGAAATGAAAACCTCGGCCATAAACCGACTCGAACTGTGCTAAGCAGCACCAGAGCCGGCAGCAGGGCTGCGGCATCAGCGAAACGCCCGTGCCGGTGCTCCCGGCGGGCCCGGGCTCCGATGGATGGATGGATGCACGGGGCGCGCAGGACAGCATAGCGCCGGCCCCGCCGCCCTCCCTCCGGGGGCCCCGCGCCCTCCCCGCCCTCCC